>UNPR01000215.1:0-83373 GCA_900536425.1 Hymenoscyphus linearis | reverse complement strand
GACGTCTTTGATACAAGTAACGAGTTCACTTCCAAGTGAACAACCCGATAGTCTTCTTCTTATCATAGCATACCAACCAGCGAACACCCAGCCAAGTTTAGTTAGCCAGTTTGAGTATTCGTTACAGTTAGGTCCTAGGTTGTTGGTTGCATAATAGATGATGATTTCAGAAGGACTAGCTACTTGATTATATAGTAGGATATTTGGTGGCGTTACTAGGGTTCGTCAGCTCGCCTTGGCTGATCACGTGATTCCTTCTAAACTGTGCTACAGTAAGATCCTATTCACTTATCCCTATTCTATATACGCTACATCTAGACTCTATTCACTTGTCTCTTGCCACATCCGGAATCTCTTTACTATATCCTTTACTATTTACTTATCCCTCGTCGCAACACTGGGCATACTTTAAAAGTGAATAGTAACCGCTAGCCTTTAGTCTCTTTCTACCTATCTATTCTTCTTAATCTCGATATAGTTTATATCGATCAAGTCTTTTAAGGCTCTATTAACCTTAGTTCCTTTCGTTATAGCGTCGGCTAGGTTGCTCTTGCCGTCTATCCATTATATACTATCAATATCTCGCTCTTCGTATAATTGTCTTATAGCGAGTATATCGATCATTAGTCGCTTCTCGCTTATAGTTCCGAGCTTGGTTATACAATCGTAGATTGACTTAGAATCGGTATAGATGTTGAGGGGGATACGGTAGTCTACTATTAGACTTATAGTCGTCTTTACCGATATACCTACATCGACTCCTTGGCTCATAGCGTATAGTTCCGAGGCCAGGATACTACGTGTTACACGCTTGTATTTAGTCGAGCTCTAGTAGATAATATTTACCTTTCCTACCTTGTCTATAAGTACTATTACGTACCTAATTTGGCTCGAATAGTCCTTATTGTTTACGAAGGCGGCATCTGTGAATACCCCTATTTCAAGAGAATCGTAGTCTAGGCTAACAAAGTTCAGTCCGCGCTAGGAGTTCTCTATTTGCCACTTAATTCGCTTATTTAGTAGCTCGATATCGTGTTGTTCAGGCTCCTTGGTTTGTACTACGTACGATAAGTCGAAGGCTGCTTCTGGCTGAGAGACAGTGCCAATATAGGCGCCGCGTGCTCTTTGACGAGTATATTGATCCTTCGGTGTAGACTCCTTTAACTTATTGTCTGTTTTTCCGGCTTTTATCGTAATAGGATGAGTCTATATAAGGTCTAAGTTCTTAATCTAGTTTTCTTGGCTAAGTTTCAAAACAGGGTTTCCAGTGTTGTTTCGACTTATAGATATATTAGCTCCATTAAACTTTAAGGACTTTTCCATTGTTAGTTCCTCGAGTTCTTTGTATAAGAAGCCTACCTTCTTAATCTCCTCGGCTTCTTTTTCGACGAAAGCGTTATTACACATATATAGTGTGTCATCGACTTATAGACTAGTCAAAACGATATCTCTATCGCATTTAGTATATAGAAAACAAGGGTCGTATGTCGATTTAGTTAAGCCGAGTTGTTCCTTAAGATATCGCAAGTATCTTACTAGCTAGTGATTTCCGGCTTCTGGAATACCGTATAGCGGGATCTTGAACTTTATGACTGACTCTCGCAACTATAGAATAGCTGGGTTCTTTGGTGGTTGTGCGTATATCGGACGTACTAGCGGTGTTCCTGATTGCGTATACGCCTGAGAAATATCCCTAAGAATAAGCCGAGTTACTGCTGTTCCGTACTCGTGATTACCTCCTCAGTAGAGCGTAATGAACATACTCAACATAATTCGGAGTAATATTCGTTAAATTGTAGGCGATTGTATTAACACTAAGTCCTTTCCACTATCTCCCTAGGCTTATACAACAAGTCTGGATTTGTCTCCTATATCCTTCTTAGTACGGATAAACTTACTATTAAAGATCCGAGTGCCTTGTAGTACTTCTGTTTCGTCGACGACGTCATACACCTTTATTACTTCGATACCTAAGATTTCCTTAATATCGGCTTCTGACAGGTCTCCGTAATCGCGGTCTGGTACTATATTTAAATAGCATTCCGTGTTTGGCGTCTCGGTGCTTAATATCTCAGCATGAACTATGAAGTTCTTACGTGGTCGTCCACGTCCTCGCTTAGGGGGTACAGTAGCTTCTGGCTGTACTGCAGTTTCTGATTGTACTGGTACAGTAGCTTCTGTCTGTACTACAGTTTCTGATTGTACTACAGTTTCTGACTGTACTGCTGGCTGAGTGTTGTTTTGTCGTATTACTGATCGAAGCGTTCGTGTGCCAGTAATCGGAATTTAATCTTTAGGGATTAGAGGAGTTAGTTCGTCTAGAGTTTCGATATAATATAGCTTTACTTAAGTCGATCTAAACTTCTTTTCCTTCTTGTTAGTGTCGACAGTTACGACTTTATACTCGTCAATTCCCATAAACAAATACGGTCCCTTCTATCCCTTTGTCTTCTTGTACTTCTTTTTACGCCATACTAGAACTAGAGATAATAACTCTAGGTATTTTAAGTGCGTTATGTACGTCGGGCCGTTTCTGGTGTTTAGGGTATCGTTAACCTTACGATTCGCCTTAAGTTGTCTGAGCTCGGTATATGCTTTTTATATAGCTTCGGCTCGTTGTTGATAGTCGGCTGATAGCGAGTCTGTTTCGAATATACGAGAATAGCGTCTGAAAACTAGTAGCTCTAGTATAAGGCCATTCGGACCAGCTGTTCGGTTTATAATCTTGATAGTATATTGTAGTCTGAGCTCTCGATCGATTTATAGAAGCTTACGTAAGAGAATATAATAAACTCTTCGGAGTGGGCCGTAATATCGCTCTACTATTCTAATCGACTAGTATACTTCTAATAGGACTTCTACAACTTGTAATCCGTGGGATCGAGCTAGCATTCGGAATTCTTTACTTATAAAGTTGGTTCCGGCGTTATATATAATAAAGTCGAGTGCTCTGTAGTAAAGTAAATTCTACAGCTTTTTAATAGTCTCCTACGTACTTCGAGAATCTATAGGTTTCAGACACTAAGCTACTTGCGTAAAAGTGGTTCCTTCGTCGATTAGGTAGATAACTAGCTCCTTCTTATTCTTATCGTCTATAAAGAATATATCGACTAGAACGTTGAAATTAAACTCTACAGTGTCGTGGATAGTGAATCTAAATCTGCTAGGTGAGGCTCTAAAACGTTGACAGTGATTATAAAATTTATAAAGCTGTTCGAGGAACGATATGTCGATATTCCCGTATCCTACAGCTAATAGTAAGTCGTAAAGCTTACGAACTGATAGGTGCCTAAATCGACGATGTAGTCGACGTATATCATTTTCGGTAAGGACTTGTACTCTGCCGTTTATAGCTAGGTCATCGCCTTAAAGATAAATTCCTAATCCCTCCTATGTCTTTCCCCAGGTTATCTACAGGTGACCATTTCGTCGAGTAATAGGAACCTTATTTGTAGATCTATCTGGGAGTCTCTAGATAAGTATATTATCGATGGTTTATACAAACACTTAAAGTTTATCTATGTCCTGTAGGCAGAGCAGGAATGGCAGATCTGCTTGTATTACGTAGAATTAGATAGTGCCGATAGGTGATTCTATTATTATAGTTCCGATATTTATAAGACAGCCTTTTCCTACACCTGATATCTTGACCTTTCCTTCGGTTAAGGTATCGAGTGTTGCTTCGGAGAACTGAGCCTTATATGCGGTATACTAATCGTATCCGACTGTAGAGTTTCTAGAGGCTCTAGTATCGATCAGAATTCCGAACTAGAACTCGGGCGGATATCTCTTAAAGATGGCATACTACGTATCGCTTGTGTCGATGGCGAAGTCTTTATTCATGGTGTTCTGAAGAACTTCGATCTTATACTTAGTTGCTACTATATATAGTTGTTGCGTAATCTCTTGTGCTTCCTTATATAAGATATCGCCACTCTCGGTCATCTAATGTGTACCTCCTAGAAGTGAAGGTGATTGTAATAATAAATCGCTATCTTCTGTACTATCCGTAAGATAAGCCTAGTCGTTTTAGAGGTCCTTATCCTCGATATCTTGAAGCATCTACTCCGGGATGGGTTCGTATGTTACAATAGCGGCTGGTTCAATGCTACTATCTGGCTCTCCTTTATACTCGATAAGGAAAATGTAAAAGGCTTTATTATCAGCGTATCTGTTGTTTGTACGATTGTTAAATCGGCTTTATATATCTCGTCGTCGTTCTATGTCGCCGAGGGTATTGTAGTATCGTACTAGACATCTAACCTTCTTATAGATAAAGCATCTCTTTAGGTTTGTAGTATTGCCGGAGGACCAATTTATATTACCGTTACATCTTAAGTTAGATCGTCTAAATCGATTAAACTTTCCTCGAGGATTAAACTTTCCTCGATAATTGCCGTTACCGTTATTACCGTTGCCGTTTCTATTATAATATCGACGGTTAGTAAAGAATTAGTAATTCTACGAACATGTGTTGTTATAATCGTAGTCTCGATGGTCTTTAGCTTAATTTATATACTAGTATAGAACAAGAGAGTTTCCAGGGCCTTAAAATATAGCTAGATTCTTACTCGAGGATTCCCAAGCTATTAGATTGCCGCTAAGTTTATTCTAGAAGTCTAGGAGTCGTTTAGGTATATTACTACATGTAGCTACGAGTGCTGGATGTCTACTTAAGACTTGTATAAGCTTTTAGGCCAGGAAATTGTCAGATCTAAAGTCTAGGTGTAGAGTATGTCGGAGGATTACTAATTTGTTGAATAGTAGCTTAAGGCATCTAGACTCTTTCTTATTTAGATTCTCTACTTAAATAGACTAAAGCGATATAGCCTCCCATCCTACCATATTGTGTTACTGCTTGTTCCTACTCTCGAATCTGCCTAGTATTAAATCGACGCCTTCTCTATATATAAGATTCTTTCCTCTGATATTTAAAGCGTAGAAGCCTAAGGCTAATCCCTTTAATATAATCGGAAAGACTAAATAGTACTTAGACTCGGGTACCCCTGATCGTATACATACTTCGATAAATTCGTAAAGCTTAACATTAAAGCTGCCTGTGCTATCGTACTTCATATCCTCTATATACAATTTAGCGACATTACTAAGTTGCTGTACGTTCTACGATAGTGGTTTTTAGGTCTCTGTCGATAACTAGAAGTACTGACTCAGCGGGTTTTATAGTTGTTACTATTATAGTTCCAGTGATATTTGTTCTACTACTTCTACCACTTCTACCGCTTCTACCACTTCTACCACTTCCACTACTTCCACCACTTCTACCACTTATAGTCTATTAAGTGCCTCCTCTGGTCACATTTAGATTAAGATCCTACGCCTTTTTAATGTTTCTAACAGTCTTAGATCTACAGTCGTCGCCGCGATCTAATAGAAAGTCTTTCGTAGCGATTATTAGCTACTTTAGTTCTGACCTACTTGTTAAAGCTTCTATAAGTGCTTCTAGTAACTTTATTACTTTGTGGTCTGTCTCTAAGTATACTCCGCCGTTCATAAGTGCCTTTTGTAGCTTAGCGTTAGTATTCTTTCCTACATCTTCGGAGCGTTTATAAGTAAAGCCGTCAAAGTCGTCTTAGAATGTTATCTATAATTCTTCGTCGATAGGTGCACTTGCTTATACGTACTCGTTAGCGCATTTATTAACAAGGTTAAGATTATCGTCTTTCTAGGTACAGGTTATAATATTAATGTTGTAATTGTTGTCGTTCCTATAGTATTGTCGTTCTTAAACAGGAAAATTGTAGTTGTTGTTGTTTTTCCTAAATAGGAAGTTAACAGTTAGTGAATAAGCTTGATTCTGTGATTTCTAGGCAGCGTATACTAGAAATAGTCCCTAGGCAACGCGTGCTAGAAACCTCGAAGTTATACGTTACTAGGCAACGCGTGCTAGTCTTATATTCTACGGTAGTACTCTTCAGGTGCTGGGCAGCGTATGCCAGTCCTTCTTAATACTCTTTAAAACTAGGTGAAAGTGCTTGGTTCAAAAACTGGTATCTCTGTTTGTAAATACTAATAAAAGTATTTGTCGAAATACAGTCTCTAATCTATACGCGCTCACTGATTAGTGTTAGTATAAAAGACTGTTAGGTCCTAGGTTGTTAGTTAAATAATAGATGATAATTTCAGAAGGACTAGCTACTTAATTATATAGTAGGATATTTGGTGGCGTTACCAGGGTTCGTCAGCTCGCCTTGGCTGATCACGTGATCCCTTCTAAACTGTGCCACAGTAAGATCCTATTCACTTATCCCTATTCTATATACGCCACATCTAGACTCTATTCACTTGTCTCTTGCCACATCCGGAACCTCTTCACTATATCCTTTACTATTCACTTATCCCTCGTCGCAACAATTCCCTATAAACCCTTACTACAACGTGAATATCTATTATATAAACTACTAACCCTAACCCTTCAGTTTCCCCTTTTATACTAGTATAAGTACTATATAAGCTAATACTCTCTAGTATACTTTAGTGGTAATGTTGGTAATGTTAGTAGTAGGAGTAGTAGAGAGAGAGATAATAATAGTAGATAATAACAGTAGATATAGATATAGATAGATATAATCGGTACGAGTACAAGTCTCGTCACAACCACATCACAATCACACCTACATATAATCTCACTTATACATATATCAACACCTCCCCCCTCTCCCCTACTCTAAAAAAACCCCCAGCTAAAAAATAAATAATCAATTAAAAATCCATCTTCCAAAAGCTTACTTAAAACGTAACCCCCCCTAAAAAAAAGAAAAATAAGAAAAGAAAGAGTAAAACAACATTCATTCTTTCTTCTTTTCCTAGATCTTCTCCTAGATCTTCTCCTCTTCTCCCTCCCTCTCGCCCCGATCGGGTCGGATCGACCTACTATATACTATATATAGTAAGATACCGCTTCATCTGTCTACAGATTCTACACGATACGATGACCTTCCACATCCACATTCACATCCACTTTCACATTCACTTTCACATTCACATTCACATTCACGAAACCTCGTCCTCCCTCTACTACTCTTACTTCATTACAGTACTCTTACTCTTCCACTTCCTCTTTCTCTTCCTCTATTTCGTCCCTCCCCGGGGGTACTGTACATCTATCTATCTATCTATCTATCTATCTATCTACTTATTTATTTATAAATATTATTATATAGTAAAAGGTGTTGATTTAAGTACGGTACGAGTAGAATAAAAGAATTCGAGGATTTGATTTAATTTATAAGAGGGCTGGCTAGGTAGAGGGATCTACTCTACCCCTAACTAAATGTGTAAAAACAACTCGACCCAGATTTATATAGAGTAGAATAAACCCTTATCATTTCGTAAATATACTAGTAGATTAAGTATTTATCTTTACTTACTATATCGTTAGACATCTTAACTTCTTTTTCGCTTTATAGTAATATTAATACAACCAATGTATCGTAGGATCCTTAACCTATCTAGATTCTAGAACTACCAGCGTTACGAGGGTATCCCATCCCATCCACCCACTACCTACAAACCAGTGAGAAGCGGCTAGAGGACCCTACTACTGTAGTAACAACACATCATATCTATAATCTATAAATCGGTTTTCTACACGGCTTACGCTAATTTCTCGCCTACTCTACTCTACCCCTAACTAAACGTGTAAAAGTAACTTAACCTAGATTGATAATAGAGTGGAATAAACCCTTTGTCATTTCATAAATATACTAGCAGATTAAGTATATTATCTTTACGTATCGTTAGACATCTTAACTTCTTTTTCGCTTTGCAATAACATCAACACAACCAATGTATCGTAGGATCCCTAACCATCCAGATTCCAGAACTACCAGCGTTACGAGGGTATCCCATCCCATCTACCCACTACCTACAAACCAGTAAGAAGCGGCTAGAGGACCCTACTAGTAACAACATATCTACCTATATGAACCTTTTTTTCTACACGCCAACCCTGGATCCACCTTTTCCTACCTTTCCCCCAAACGTGTAAAAACAACCCAACCCAAAATAATAATTGGGGAGTTTATGTAACGGTGTAACCACCGTCAACACGGAGATCGGCTCCGGTAACGTAGGCAGAAGCATCAGAGCAGAGGAAGGTAACAGCTCCCATCAAGTCCTCTGGTTGACCCATCTTTCCCTGGGGAATGAGAGAAGTCCATTGTTTCTTAAGCTCTGTGTTCTCGTCAAGGATCTTCTTGGTCCTGTGGAAGAAAGATGTTAGTAAAATATTGCTTGCGAATTCAAATCCCTCCAAGAATTCATGGGGCAAAAGGGAAAACATACAAAGCAGTAAGCATATAACCCGGAGAAATACAGTTCACTCTAATCCCAGCATGTGCCCACTCAACCGCCAAACTCGAAGCAAGATGTCTAACGGCCGCCTTGGAAGCATTGTAAGGTGCTTGTGGTTGTGGCACATTGACAATGGCTCCAGACATACTGCCAATGAAGACCATACTTCCATTGGCCTTTCGCTCCATCAAGTGTTTGGCCACGGCGATGGCGAAGAGGTATGTACCGTCTACATTGACGCCCCAGAGCTTGCGGACTCGGTCGATGGGGTAGTTGATTGCTTCAAAGTTCTCGGTGAAACCGGCGGATGTGACGAGGTTGTCGATTTTACCGTGTTGTTGGATTACCTCTGCGACTGCAGCGTCGACGGACTCGGGGGAGGAGACATCAGCATAGTGGGCGGTTACTTTGGGGACTCTGGGATGTCTTGTTAGTTATTGTTGCTTAATTGAAGGAGGGAAAGGGGACGTACTGCTCTGCTCCAGGGTTTTCCCTTCGGAACGAAGCCATCAACTCCTTGGCTTGCTTTTCAGCTTCCTCCTCTATTCCATAAATTAGCACAGACACCACTTATTCAAGACAATTGCAGAAAACATACTGTTCAAATCCACAATGGCAACATCAGCACCGCTAATCACCATAGCTTGACTCATAACCAAACCCAAACCTCTAGCACCACCCGTCACCAGACCGACTCTTCCCTCAAGCGAGAAGGAAGCCAGCGTACGCTTGAAATGCAATCCTCCTCTTCCCTGAACAGGTTTACTGGAAGGCAACTCCTTCTCTATGTATTTGACCTGCACCGAGGAATCGGTTCGTGCAAAGGAACCTTCATGGTCTTCGTCGGACTTCTCATCTTTTCGCAGCGATGAGCTGGTCTGGAAGGAACGTTGGATTTGGAGAGCAGGAATGCGAGTAGTGAGGGAGGGGGTTGAGCGTGCCGCTCTGGCAGTTTGACGAAGTAATTGGGTTCGGAACATGTTGGTTGGTTGTGATGTTGATGGGGATTAGAAAATAGTTGAGAAGCAGGAATGAGGTCAGATCTACTACCTAGGTAGAGAACTTTTTGGGATATTATGCTAGGTAGGAAGGTGCGATTCTCTGTGGGAATTCTGCACACTCTTTCTTGAGTATATAGTAGAAAGATGGGGAGAGGAACAGAAAAATGAATTGGTATGAGAGAGGGTTGGATGGAGGGTCAGAGGGTTTTGTGTCCTCTTTTTTTTCTTCTTCTTTCTCTGGCTCTGATTTGAGCTGTTCAGGAGACCCTAAAACCCAAGAGCTTCCCGTTGGGTCAGGTAGCTGTCACCCGACGTCACTTGCGGCGGTCGACCGCCGTCTCCACAACTTCACGATAGTGCCCTGTCAATCCAAAAAACAATAAGACTGGGCCTGCCACCGCAGCTATTTTGGTGTAGACAACTAGTCGATGATCGTCTACACGGTCCAGTCACGATGCACATAGATGCACATAGATGCACGTACTACGATGCATCCCAATGGCATGATGAGCCTGGGAATTGAAGAAGAGGACAAAAACCAATTGAAAGGCATTCTGTACGACTTGAGGATGGTTGAGAGATCTACTGGCCAGACCACACCGTTCAGAGCTTTACACTTTTGGCTTCGGGCATCTACTGCCGTTGAGGTTCCGGTTCCCCTTAGTTGGCGGTCTTGGGCTGAGATGAGCATACCTTGCCCCCAGTCTGTCCCCCACACTCATCGGATATCCAGGGATCTAAAAAAGGAGAAGAAGGCTGGGCTTGTTTGAATGCCTGTCCACGAGTTGTGAAAGGGTTTATAGCCACCCCCTTGTCTGATATAGCATAAATATAGCCAAGACTGGTTTTAACTGATTTTATATCCAAAGTAAAAAATGACGCTATGCATCGATGAAACTGCAGCTGAGGACAAAAGGCAAGTCAATCGAGGTTGTCCGAGTAGGTACGTAGTAGGTACTTCTCAACAACGAGGTGTCCCCTTTTCCAGTGGTTGTGATGGTTCCAAGTCCGCGACTCGATGCCAATTGGCAACTGACGTAGGCGTGGGTACTTACATATGCATGCCGATTATTCAAGCTCTTTACCACCAGTCCCTCAGGTCCCATCTCCACCTTCTCCAGATTTCCATTTGCCACATATTTCATACTTAGCCTTAGTATACTCGGTACTCGAGCCTGTCTCGCTTGTGAATATAACTGTGATGAAACCGCTCGATGAACTCTTCCATGAAGTCAAATTGTCTCTCGTTGGTGGTACGTGGTGGTACGTTCATGCCTCTGACAGTAGTTGCAACATGAAATGTCAAAGAAGTCTGGGCAGCCTATTCTCGGCCCTTTCGCATCACGTGATCGAGGAGGGGTGGCCTCAGTGGCGAAGCATCTCATCTACTTGATGTGTGTTAACAGCGTCCAATCTCCTAAACCACAACTCTTCTAAACAGACACCTTCTTCATCAGATTACTTCCAAATTTCATCAACCACTACACACTCCATCTACACAAACATGCATTTCACCAAGCTTGGTGCTGCCGTGTCCTTGGTTCAACTTGGACAGGCTATCCTCCTCCCTCCTACTATCTCATCCGCCGACTCCGAAATCATCAAGACCTTACCTTTCGAAGACAACGCCCTAACAGAGGGTCGTACACTAGATTTGGCCTGTCCTGGCTGTCCAGTCATTATCCAAGACCTCCAAGGTCAGGCTCATGTCGCCGATAATGAGAACAACCTCCGTTTCGACTTCTCCATTGCTAAGGGTGACGGAGATAGCATGGACCGACTAATCCTCAACGGTCTCCCCATCTACCCCATGGAACCTATGTCGGAGTCCTTCTTACAACCTCTCACCGCACCCCAACTCATCAGAATCAGCGATGACCACTGGCACATGGTCGCTGAGCCAGTATTGGGATACTCACTAAGTGTCAAGCGACCAGTCCACTCAGAGCAAGACCAACTCGACCTCGTATCCCTCCACATCGAAGTAGTCGAAGTAGCCAACAAGTTCCTCAACGAGATCCCATCCGTCGACATCAAACTCGTCGAGACCCCATCAGGAAAGTTGATGCTGGGAGACGTCGAAATCCTCCCCGCTCAAGCTCCCCCCTCCGACGGCCAAGAATGCACAACCGTCATCTGCAAATGGCGCGCCATCATCGCCGCCAAACTCGGTAAATTCAAGGGCATGGGTTGTGGAAGTCGACCCCGTCCAGAGGCCGCCGCAATCGAAGGTCCAAAAGACCACGGTCGTCCACAACCTCCTCGTCCTGCTCCTCGTCCCCACCGTCATCACCACCAGAAACACGAGTTCGGTCGCTTCCTCCGAAACGTCGCTACTCACATCTTCCTTCCTATCATGGTCGGTGTTGCTGTTGGTATTACCGCCAGTCTTGTCGGTATGCTCGTTGGAAACTTGGTTGTCTTCATCTGGCGCGTGCTCTTCCGTCGTGGTGGTCAATACACTAGAGTTCGACAGGAGGAGTGTGTTATCATCGAGGAGGACTGCTGTGATGAGAAGAAGGGCTTCTTGGAGGTTCAAGGTCCACCACCAACCTACGAGGCGGTTGATGATAAGGCATAGATTGCCGAAAATTATGGGGTTGTGGGGTTTTTATGGGTAGGCGTTGAAGGAAGGATGGAAGGAAAGGGAGAAAAGCAGCGTTTGTGGGAAGGAGACTTTTGAGGGTTTCGTCTTTGAATAAATTGTGGGTTAGATTGGGTGGGTTGGGGGTGGAGTTAGAATATTTTTGAACTTTGCTGTGCTGGACTGGGTGGGTTCAAGGGGTGTTAGTGTAGTGTCATTTAGTTTCCTTTTCCAAAGACAAACTTTTTTTTTTGAACTACTGTTTTGATATGATGGTTTCCTGTCTTTTGTCACATTTCCTATTCTCATCGGGTTTTCCCTTGTGTACTTTTAGTGGTTTCTTTGGGTAGTGTAGGGATAGTCAATCAAGTCAATCAAGTCAATTCAGTCAATTCAGTCAATTAAGTCGATCAAGTCAGTCCAGTCGATCAAATCATTCAAGTCAATCAACCCAAGCCAAGTCGATTCAATCCAGTAAAGCCATTCAAGTCATTCAAGTCCCATTCAATATCAAGAATCCCTAAAGTTCCCCCCGGCCTTTCCCTTTTCCTTACTATCCTCACCCTCCCCTACCTCTAACCCTTTCTTTATCTCACCTCTTTATTTACTTTCCTACCTACCTACCTACTAAATCACAATAAAAACTTACAATAAAAACTTACTACTACTACTACTCACTTTACTTAGAAAAAAAAGCAGAGAAAAGAAAGAGAAAAGGGAAAGAAAGGAGTGAGGACTTGGGAGGACTTGTGAGTGAGGACTTGTGATTTGGGTACTTGGGACTTGGGTACTACTTATATCGTGCTTATACTCCTGTTTAACGATCTTACTTTGAAGGATTCTTGATGGATTCTTGTTTTTCGGTTGGGAGAGAAGAAAGAGGGATGGGGAGAGGGATGGGGAGGAGAGTGGAAAGGGGGATGGGGAAGTGGGATGGGGGGGGGAGTGAGGGAGTGAGTATAAGTAAGGAGTATAGGGTAGCGTAGGGTAGAGTAATCTTTAGGTGCTGGGGGTAAGAAGTGGGGTATGGTGGGGAAGTGAGGGAATTGGTATGGTAGGGGTGGGTAGGGGTTGATTTAGTTAGGGACTGGTGGGGAGGGGGAAGTGATGAGTGAGTGAGGAAGGGAGGTTAAGTGAATGATAGGGTGATGTAGTGAGGAGAAAGAAGAAGTGAGAGAATTTGGAAGTGAGGGAATGAGGAGGTAAGGATAGAGTGAGTTAGAGGAAAGTGAATGGAGGAGGAAGTGAATAGAGGTGGAAGTAAGGAAGTAAGTAAATAGATTGGTGAGTAAGTGAGTTAGTGAGGGGTGAATAGGTGAATAAGTGAATAAGTGGATAGGTGAGTGGGAAGGGAAGTGAGAGAATGGGGAAGTGAGAGGATTTAGAAGTGAGGGAATGAGGAGAATGAAGAAGTGAGGGGACAGGGAAGTGAATAAGGAAGAGGTGTAGAAGGATAGAGTGAGTTAGGGAGAAAGTAAATAGATTGGTGGGTGAGTGAGTTAGTAAGGGGTGAAAAGGTAAATAAGTGAATAAATGGATTGGTGAGTGAGGAGGAAGTGAGAGTGAGAGAATACTAAAGTGAATAAGGAAGAGAGTGAGTAAGGGGAAAGTGAATAAGTAAAGAAGAGAATATAAGAATAAATCAATATATAAAGTATCGTAAGTGAGTAATTATAATAGTGAAAAAGGGGGGTGTGATTAAGGGGAGGGTGAGGAAGTGAGGGAGTGAGGGAGTGAAGGTGAAGTGAGCGTGAAGTGAGGTGATTGAAGTATAAAGTGAAGTTAGTACAATGTGAAGTTAGTATAAAGTAAGATAAGTATAAAGTAAAGTAAGTATAAAGTGAAGGAGGAATAAAGTGAAGGAGGAATCAAGTGAAGTAAAGTGGGGTGATTATAAAAAAAAGTAGAAATAAAGTGAAGTGAAATTAAAGGAAAGAGGGTATAAAGTAAAATTATAATAAAGTAAAGAGAGTATAAGGTAAAGTGGGAAAAGATTAAGGTGAGTACGATATTAAGTAAGGATAGATAAAAGTGGTTATAGATATAAGTGAGTATAGGGTAAAGTGACTATAGGGTGAGGGGATTAAAGTATGAAGTAAAATAAGTATAGAGTAAAGTAGGTCTGAAGTTAAGTAAGTGTAAAGTAGAGTGAAGTTAGTAAAAAGTAAAGTGAGGATAAAGTGAAGTGCGTGTAAAGCGGAGTAATAGAAGTTATAGTGAATTTATAGTGAAGTAAGGGAAAGTGAATGTAAATAAAAGGGAAGTAGATATAAAAAAAGGTGAAGTAGAGTAGAGTGAAGTAGGCATTAAGTGAAGGAGGACTGAAGTAAAGATTGTATAAAGTGAAGTAGATATAAAGTGAAGTAGATATAAAGTAAAGTAGATATAAAGTGAAGGATGTCTACAGTAAAGTAAAGTAGGGTGAATAACTGGTAAGGACGTAGGTAAAGGGGTGAGTTAAAAAGTAAGTGAGTAATTAATGTAGTGAATGATTAGGAAGTGAGGATATAAGAAGTGAGGAAGTAGCGAAGTGATTACCGTTAGTAGTAAATTATCGTTAAGTGATAAACTACTTAAACAGTAGAGGAATTAAAAAAGTGAGGAGTTGAAGAAGGAAGTGAGAAAGTAAGTAAGGACTAATTAAGTGATTAAATGGCGAAGTGACTAAGCTATTAGGTGAGTAAATAATGAAGTGATTAAAAGGCTAAGTGATTAAGTAATTAAGTGAGGGAGTAAGAGAGTAACAGAGTGATTTAGTACGGTAGTGATTTGTGGTTAATAGAATAAAAGATTTAGTTTTAAGGGTCTAGAGGGTAGAGGAGTTAAGAAAGAAAGTGAGTGGTTAAAGAAGTGAGGAAGTAGGTAAGTAATAGAGGGAAAAAATGAGTGAAAGACGAAGTGACAGACATAAGGGGTGAGGAAGTGCTCATGTGAGGGAAAGACGAAGTGAGAGGTAGATGTCAAGGTGGGATAATGTGAAGGTTCGATTTCGAGTTTTATGGTGAATGGATTTGCACGTGTTAGTCGCTTAAGTGAATAGGGGTATTCTAAGTGCGGGGTATAAGCGAAAGTGAATAGGGGTATTGCTTGTAAGTGCGGGGTATTCTAAGGGTTCCGTAGCTACTTAATTAGTTCTACCGCGAGGAGTTGTGAAGGTTCGATTTCGAGTTCTATGGTGAATAGATTTGCACGTGTTAGTCGCTTAAGTGAATAGGAAGTGCGGGGTATAAGCGAAAGTGAATAGGGGTATTACAAGTGCGGGGTATTCTGAGGGTTTCGTAGCTATTTAGTTAGTTCTACTGTAAGGAGTTCTCTCCTTCTCTCCTTACGGACAATCTACTTATTATCCTACCTTAATATATTGTCCGCCTTCTACGAACTAATATAATCGACATAGTCATTGTATTCTAATATAGCTAATCTACTACCTTAACTAGGACACTTCGAGGCTAACGACCTTTACCATCGTTGTAACGACCTATAAGCTCTCTCTAAAGCCGCGACCCGAAATCCCTAGGTCTTCTAGTAGATATTTAAGGACATTGTTAAGAGCTTAGAGGTTAAAAGACAAGGACGCGCGAAGGCTCTTTAAGACAAATAAGAAGTAAAGAAAGACACTTAGAAGCTCTAGAATAAGAATATATAACTCTACAATTAATTAGTCGTACTTCAGAACTAGAATAATACTCTTAGAGCTACTACTTAACCCGCCCTAGTAAATACGTCTTAATAAGTGCTCGTTACGCGTTCGCTAGTATACCTAGATCCTATTAAATTCGGTAGTATACTTCGATCTCCTTCTAACCTTCGTAGCTACCTTATTAGTACGAGAATCAAGCTTTAGTAGAATTAGGATTAGTAGACTACTAAGACCGACTATATAAACTACGTTTTAAGTACTCTTAAAGGTAAAGCACGTAAGTCTATTAACCCTTATATTAATAAGCTCGGACAATTCGGCCTAGCTTTATAATCTGTTAACGACATCTTTACTACTTTAACTAACACCTTTAGTAATCCTTATTTATAAAGTAATACGTTTAACAAGCTCTACAAGCTTTAATAAGGCAATACGAGAACCAACGACTTCCTCGCTAACTTCCTGTCCCTCTATATAGTAGTACATTCTTAAGGATACGAAGCCTACACCTTACTATAAAGTGCCTTAGATTCGAGAGTTGTTGATCGCGTTTTATAGAACCCCCTCTATAACAACGGACTCTCTCTTACGAGCTTAGCTACCCTTATACGAGACGCGGACTATATCTGCCGCTACGTTTTTAGCGAGAACTTTTTTAATAAGAAGCCTACTAGTAGTATACAACCTATTCTTCTACCTACTCCTATCTCTACGGCAGAACCTAGTAACCCTATAGATTTAGATGCTCTAAGGCTTAGTAGTAAGGTGATTTAGACAAAGAAGGATATCGAGGATAAGAAGCGCGCGAATACACTAGAGGAGAAGAAGGCGCGAAAGGAATACTAGACTAAGTACAACTTATACTTCTACTACAACTCTCCTAACTATAATCTAAAGACTCTCTATCCTAAATTAGAGAAAGCGAAAGAGGTAAAGGCGAAGAAGGATAAGGCGAGAAAAGTATAGTCTCTAGCGATAGTCGCCGTTAGAGATAAAAAAGGAATAAGAAGATATTAAGGCTCTTTTTATTAGAGGAAAGGTAGAAGAACGTTATAGAAGTCTCCTATAAGGTGGTTTATAAAGATTCTACGAATACTAACAATCTATATATTACTTCTACTACTTATTATATACTTAATTCTAGTGCCTTAGCTTAACACTTTATTAATTCTACCTACGCGCAACGAAATAGATTTGTTTTAGAACTACTCGCTCGGCTATAAAGTCTTTATATTATAGACGGACGACCTTCTATTATAGGTACTATTATATATACTATTACTTTAGATTTAATTATTAGTAAGTATATCGAACGTTAGTAGCGGTTTTACGTTACTACGCTAGTATCTTATAATATTATTCTAGGACAACCTTAGCTAGCTCTTTATAATCTAAACGTAGACTAGGTAGGACGAGTTATCGACTTTTACTTAGGGTTTTATAAAGCTTACTATATTCTAAAAAGATTAGATACTATACGAGTTACTTGTATAAGAGAAGAGAATCGAGCACCACTGCCGCGGAAAGTAGGCGCTACCGCTTTCTATACGCTTGTAAAGACTTATAGAGTTAAGGTGTTCTCTCTATCCCTCTTTAAAATTAATCAGCATTTATAGAAGTCCGGGGTAGTTTTAGACAACTCTTTAGTTAAAGAACCTCGTTAGATCTATCTATATAATAATCTTAATAGCTCTTAGTAGATAGAGCGTATTCTATAAGAGGATTCCTTTTTATCTCTGTCTAACTTACCTCGAACTCGACAATAGCGAGCCTTAGAGCTCTATTTACGTAGTATATTAATAGAGGACGTAGAAATCGCTTTACGACTAAAACTAGTAGTTAATCCTACTTCTCTATTACTATAACACTACTATCGTCACTTACTACTTTTCGACAGAGAAGTAGCTAATATCCTACTACTATACCGGGATTACGATCTCTATATTAAACTTAAGCCTAATAAGACTCTACCTTATAGTAAACTATATAATATATCTGAACTAGAGCTTCTAGTTTTATAAAAGTACCTTAAGGAATAGTTAGACAAAGGCTTTATCCGCGCGAGCACTTTACCTACCGTATCGCTAGTTCTATTTACGAAGAAGCCTGGCGGTAGCCTTCGCTTTTACGTAGACTATCGGCTTCTAAACGACATTATAATTAAGAACCGGTATCTTATTCTACTAATTTAAGAGACTCTTTAACGCTTAAGTAAGGCTCGATACTTTATAAAGCTCGACGTAATCGCCGTATTCAATCGAATTAGAATAAAGGAAGAAGACGAATAGCTTACTACTTTTAACACTAGATACGGCTTATTCGAGTCCCTTATTATGCCTTTCGGCCTTATAAATGCCCTAGCTACCTTTTAAGCCCGAATTAACAAGGTTCTTCGTCCGTTCCTAGATATCTTTTATACTACTTTTATAGACGACGTACTAGTCTATTCCGATAACCTTTAATCCTATCGCTAGCACGTCTACTAAGTTCTTAATACTCTTTAAGCCGCGGGACTAAATTTAGATCTAAAGAAGTGTGATTTCGAAGTATAAGAGGTTAAGTACCTTAGTATAATAATTAATACTAAGGGGGTACGAATAGACCTAGAGAAAGTCTCTATAGTAGTTCGCTAGTAGACGCCGTCTAATCTTAAGGACTTATAAGCCTTCCTTAGGTTCTTAAACTTTTACTGTCGCTTTATTAAAGACTTCTTATATATCGTTAAACCTCTTAACTTCTTATCCCGGCAAGGTGTGTCCTAGTCCTAGGATTCGGATTGTAAGTACGTATTCTAGACTCTTAAGCGAGCCTTTGTTTTAGCCCCTATTCTTCGACACTTTAATTATACTAAAGAAGTGGTCTTAGAATATGACTCTTCGGATTTTATGTCTGCTATAATACTTTCTTAGTACTTTAATAGCGTCTTATACCCTGTTACGTTTATGTCTAGGGTCTTTAACCCCGCTAAGTGTAATTACGAGATCTACGACAAGGAGCCCCTCGCTATTGTACGAGCTTTTAAATCCTAGCGAGCTGAGCTAGCCAGCGTCGAATACCCTATTTTAGTTATTATAGACTACTAGAATCTTAAGTATTTTATAACTACTAAGTATCTTACTTAACGTTAAGTACGCTAGAGTAAGTTCTTGTCTTCTTTTAATTTTATTATTAAAGTAGCCCCTATAAAAGACCTTGTCAAGCCCGATTCTTTGACTCGCCGCTCTTAAGATTTGCCCTAGGACTCGGACGACCCTCGCCTAAAATACTAAGACTAGGCCCTACTTAAGGGACGTAATTTAGACCTAGCCTTACGCCTGTCACCTATTTAACTTAATAAGATTAAGGAATCTAATAATCAGAGGATTACTTGTATACTTAAAGAGGGTTATCCTAACGACCCCTTTTAGAAGCGAATATCTACTAAAATAAATCGTGTTAACCGTACCCTACACTCTAAAGAGGTATTGTTATCGAAGTGTCTAATCCGCGATAATCAGTTGTACTTCCGGGATCGCTTATACGTTCTAACACTAGTTTACACGTATAGCTACTTTAAAAGAGCTACGATTCCGTCGAAAGCGGCCACCTAGGACAAAACAAGCTATTCGAGTTAATTTCCCGCTATTATTAGTGGCTAAAACTTTACTACGATATAGCTTAGTTTTATAAAGCTTATGAAAATTGCGCTCGTAATAAGCACTCTTAACTTCGCTATTAGGGCACTCTAAAACCACTTCTACTTCTACTTTAACGTTAGACCGACTTGTCTATAGATTTTATAGGACCTATTGCTCGAGTAGACGGCCTTAACTAGATAATAGTAGTAACCGACAGACTCTCTAAGGACTGCTATATTATTCCTTATAAGACGACTATAACCGCCGCCGACTTAGCTCACGTCTTTGTTCGAGATATTTAGAAGCTCTATAGACTCCCTAGTTTAATTGTCTCTAATCGAGGAACCTTATTTATATCTAACTTCTAGAAAGCTGTCTATAAGATACTATAAATTTAGGTATAGCTCTCGACAGCGTTCTACCCTAAGACCGATAGCTAGACTAAAATTATAAATAAGTCGGTAGTAAAATATCTTCGACTTTATTTAGACTTCGCCTAGAAGAAGTAGGTATAATATCTTCCTTTAGTAGAATTCGCTATAAGGAATGTTATAAATAGTTCGACTAGAATGTCCCCCTTCTTCGCGAACTACGGTTACTATCCTAGGCTAAGCTTTTTACTACTAAGAGACCTAGATTCTTTGTTACTAAAAGAACTAGCTAGTACGTAGTTCGTATAAAAAATGTAAGAAATCCTCGAATTACTTTAAACTAATCTACTAGCTGCTTAGGACTCTATAGAATCCTCGGCTAATAATTCGAGAACTCCCGCTTCTAACTATCGAGTAGGCGATTTAGTACTATTAAATACTAAGAACATCCTATCTACGCGTCCTATTCTAAAGTTTAACACTAAGTTTATTAGTCTATTCCGCGTATTATAAAAGGTTAACTTATATACTTATAAACTAGACTTACCACCCGAATTTAAATCTACCTACCTAGTCTTTTACACTAATTTACTACGTCCCTCGGCGGGCACTCTGCTCCCTAGCTAGTATAATCCGCCAGTAATGCTAGTGGCACTTAATAACAGTAGTTAAGAGCTCTAGGCTATCGATAAAATCGTCGACTCTAGGCGTTAGGACGGCCAATTTTAGTATCTTGTTTAGTAGCGAGGTTACGACGAGAGTACCTAGGAACCTCTTAAAAACGTCTTTTTAGGGTCGATATCTCGCGCTTTATTCTATTACTCTTTTCCAGATAAGTTACAACCTACTTCTAAGGAATTAAACGCTACTCGAACTACTTCGAAGTAGTAGAGTTTTAGTATAAGGCGGGGCCTTATGTAAAGGTTCGATTTCGAGTTTTATAGTAAATAGATTTGTACGTGTTAGTCGCTTAAGTAAATAGGGGTGTTCTAAGTGCGGGGTATAAGCGAAAGTGAATAGGGGTATTACTTGTAAGTGCGGGGTAAGCGAAAGTGAATAGTGCTATTGTAAGTGCGGGGTATTCTAGGTTCCGTAGCTATTTAGTTAGTTCTACCGCGAGGAGTCTCCTTCTCTCCTTGCGGACAACCTACTCAATTACCCACCCTGACACCCAATATCAAGAATTCCTAAACTTTCCCCCCTACCTTTGTCTTTACCTTTGTCTTTGCCTTGCCCTCTTGCGGGTCGTAGGTCGTAGTGAGTGAGTGAGTGGTTTTGAGTGGGTTTGAGTGGTTTTAAGGAGTGTACTGTACTTGTAGGGTATAGAATGTAGGGTCAGTAATCTAGGGTAGTAGGGTTGGGGGTTGATTGAGGGGGAGGGAGAGGGGGAGGGAGTAGATGGGGAAGGGGGAAGGGGGAAGGGAGGTGAGGGGTGAGGAGAATCGGGAAGTGAGGAAGGATAGAGTGAGTTAGCGGGAAAGTGAATAGGGGAGGAAATGAGGAAGTAAGTGAGTAATTAATGGAGTGAATGATTGGGGAAGTGAGGAAGTAAAGAAGTAAGGAAGTAGGGAAGTGAGGAGATACGGAAGTAAGGAAGTAAAGAAGTGAGGAAGTAGTAAAGTAATTAAGTGAGTAGGTAAATAGGTAGGTGAATGATAGGGTAATATAGTAAGGAGAATAAATCAGTGAGAGAAGCGGGAAGTGAAGAAGGATAGAGTGAGTTAGGGAGAAAGTGAGTAAGTGAGGAGTGAATAGGCCAATAAGTGAATGAATGGAAAGGTGAGTGAGAAAGGAAGTGAGGGAATGAAGAAGTGAGGGAATGAGGAGGTAAGGAAAGAAGTGAGAGAATAAATCAGTGAGAGAATTTAGAAGTGAGGGATGAATAGAGTGAGGTAGGGGGAAAGTGAATAGGGAGGAAGTGAAGAAGGAAGTATGAATATAGATTGGTGGGTGAGTGAGTTAGTAAGGGGTGAATAGGCGAATTAGTAAATAAATGGGTAGGTGAATGATAGTGATGTGGTGAGGAGAATAAATTAGTAAGAGAATTAAGAAGTGAGAGAATAGGGAAGTGAGGAAGGATAGAGTGAGTTAGGGGGAAAGTGAATGGGGGAGGAAGTAAGGAAGTAAGTAAGTAAATAGATTAGTAGGTAAGTAAGTAAGTAAGTAAGGGGTAAATAGGCAAATAAGTAAATAAATAGATAGGTGAGTGAGGAGGAAGGGAAGTGAGGGAATGAGGAGTAAGGGAATGAGGAAGTGATAGAGTGGGAAAGTGAGGGAGTGGGAAAGTGAGGGAGTGGGAAAGTGAGGTGATAAAGAAGTGATTAGTAGTTAGGTAATGATTTAAGTAAGTAATTAAGAAGTAAAGTAATTAAGTAAGGAAGTAAAAGATTAGACTGAGAGATTGTACATTTATAATAGGGTTTAAAGTAGGAAGAGTAATTTAGTAGTAAGGACGTAAGTAGAGAAGTGAGTTATATTGTAAGTGAGGGAATGAGGAAGTGAGGAAATAAAGAAGTGAGAAGTTGTGAGGGCTCGAGGCTTAGGTGAATGTAGTCACGTGTGGGTTATAGATTGAATGTAGTTACGTATAGGTTTGTAGATTAAATGTAGTCACGTGTAGGTTTGTTGACTCGCTTAGTGAATGTTGTTTTAGATGTTGTTATAGATAGAGCTTCCCTAATTAGCCTAATCGGGTATAGCGTAGATTCTTTATTGTAGACTATAAATAATAGCTCGCTCTAGGACTTTCTTAGAGGGCTTGTAATTAATCTTAACCTTATTCTAGAGTAGTCTTTTATACGCTTCTAGTGATTCCCTAATATATTAATCACCTTCTTCTAAATCGAGTTCGACCTAACCTAGTCGTCGTACTCGCTATATCTTTCTCTCCGAATATAACTTATAAGGAGTTCGGTGCTCTATTAGCTGTAGCTTCTAAGTATTCCGACCTCGTCGTACTCTATAACTTTAATAACGATTAGTTTATTTGAGTGTTCGCTAACCTTACTACCTCCCTTCGACAGTCGCGAACTAACACCGAGAATCTTAATGTCTAGAACTAACTTTATATTAATAAGGTTAGTATACTTTAGTTATAGGTCTAGGGACTTATCGATTAATCTAATTAAGTTATAGACCTTTAGGATTAAGTTATAGGTCTTTAGGGCTAACTTTAGTCGTATACCGATTAGACCAATCGGGTTACGAATCTTTAGAGTTAAGTTATAGGTCTTTAAGGCTAAATTAGAGATTACTAAGGCCAGATTTAACAGCTCTCTACTACTAGTTCCTCGGATGCTTAAGCTTAGATTATAGGTCTATAGAACGATATCGCTACTCTTTAAGCTAAAGTTGTATGCGAGAGGGGTTTGGCGGTCTACTTTTAGAAGTTAAGTATAGGTAGTAATACTAGTAGTAGTAGTAGTTCCTCCTCGAAGCGCTACCGAGATCCTCTCCCTTTCGGTAGTAAGGACCGACACAAGCCTACCGATTTATAAAGCTTTATTTAAGACGTTAAGATTAAGTTAAGTATAAATACTAATTAGTAGACCATTGAACCCGAGCGTATAAAGTTCGTACTCGGTTACTTAGAAAGAAACGCGCGCCGACACTTCGATCGATATGTTACTCTTAATACTACTTTTAAGATAAGTATAAGTTCTATCTTATAGATGTTCGACTATTTAATATCTACTTATAGTAATAAGTTTAGCCGAGAAACAGCTATAAAGTTACTTTTAAACAAAAAACAAGGACAACGCGATACTATTAAGTTCTTACTTAAGTAGGTCGGTTTAGTATTAGAGGCTAAGGTAGAAGGATTCGCTATAATATCTATTTTAAAAGCTGCCCTTTACCCTAAGGTATACTATTAAGTTTTAAGCAGAGGTAGTTATTTAGAGAATATTTAGTTAGACGATATAATTAAGTTAGTTAAGACTACTTATAACACTTAATTAGCCGCTTTAGTGTCAGGGAATCACTAGGAGCGTACAAAAGACTACTCTAGAATAAGGTTGAGATTAATCGCGAGCCTTCTAAGAAAGTCCTAGAGCTAGCTATTATTTATAGTCTACAACAAAGAATCTACGCTATACCCGATTAGGCTAATTAGGGAAGCTCTATCTATAACAACATCTAAAACAACATTTACTAAGCGAGTCAACAAACCTACACATAACTACATTTAATCTATAAACCTATACGTAACTATATTCAATCTATAAATCTATACGTAACTACATTCAATCTATAACCCACACGTGACTACATTTACTTAAGCCTCGAGCCCTTATATATAGTCCCTCCTTACTCTATTAAATATATTGTAAATTAGCGTCTTAAGGCTAAATACAGTCCTAGAGAGCTTGTATAATCTCTATACGAGTAGGCTTAACCTTCTAGGGAAACCGCTTCTTAAATATAGTAATAGACGAGGCAGTTAAAGAGACAACGTTATATAAAGGTTCCTAGGTGTTAGAGTTAGGATTGTAACCTCTCTACTAAACTAAGTACTAGAATTCGCCGTCGACTCTCTAAGAGTCTAATATCTTATTAACAGCCTATAAGACGTTACTGTTGGGATATATGTTATTCACAAGTCACATGTTTACATAGTCACATGATGTAAGCGTTCGAGTACTTAAGTCCTCGAACACTTCATCCTTAGTTAGCCCTTCAATCGATTATTATACTTCACAAAGAGAGTATATTAGTTTACCCTGTTTTACACCAATACTGATTAGTATGTACACACAGATTAAACAGACGGCTAAACCATCAAAAGTATAGTTATCTCGAGATCATATATATCACCTTTTTAAAGCTTTTAAAGAGTACGTCCTTACGCGGTACCCCAAGAAGGCATCCTACTACGCAACAGACGACTACCGTAGTAACGACAACAAAATCGGAAACTACGAAGAGCTAGTTAAGATAGTACCCTAAGAAGGCATCCTACTATCTTGCTAACGAAGGGCCAGTCGAAATAGTACCCTAAGAAGGCATCCTATTATTTCTACTAACTTAGACAATCAGAACTCGATCTCTTAATTAAGTACCTTTAAGCTTAAACAAACAATAAAACGATAAAACACTTGTACCGTAAAAGTCCTAAAAATCGACTTAGAACAGCGGACTAGTAAAGACCCTTAAAACACCACGGATATTAACGGACAAACACTTCCCTACCACTTCTACTATAGAACTTAAAATCAGACTATTCTTTTATACTTTTTCGTAAACTTTTTAAGGTGTAGGAACAGATTAATCGGCGTTGTTCTATAACGTAGATTTAGTGAAAATTTTCCCTGTCTTTTTACGTTATAATACCACCTTACTAAGCGACCCGCCCCACAATACCCACAACAACACTTTAAAAGAATAACACACCACACTCCTATACAAGCCTAGAATTCACCTTAAATCGTTCCTTCACACTAATGATCAAGACAATCTTTAACAACATTACCGGTTTTACCACGTTATAGTATCTAAAGACCACACTCTTTAACGACCGGACTTCTCGGACCCCTGTCCTACCACCATCACCACCATCAGTACGCCTCATTAAAACCTTTACTCGAAGAGCCTTCCGCAAGAGCCTAGGTCTACCACCAGCCCTTACAAAGTAGAACAAGATCCTCAAAGTCTTCGCTCTTCTACTGTCTTGTCTTATCCTTATTCTCTCCCTTTCACAGCGTGCTAAGCGAACGTAAAGGACATCTAACATACCGCCAAAGAAAGCAACCGTTGCTACTGCCGCTACCGTAAGGGAGCCCGACTCTAAGTCCGTCTTAGACCGTCCGGAGTTACCTTAGGAAGCACCTACAATTAGGGGTATAAAACGACTAGCGCTAACATCGTCAGACAGTGTAGAGTTAGCCTACGTTATACACGCGAGAGAAGTATACGAGGACTATATATTTACAGACGACACACTCTAGTATAAGTTTAAGAAAGACTTTAAAGGATAGACCGAGGCTCGCTTTAACAACGCAACCCTATGGCGCGTAATAGAACTACGAGTATACCTCTATAAACGTAGAGTCTAGATACTAGAGGTAATCGTTAGAAGACTATCGACGATATAAACCCTTATAGTCACTCTTGAGGATAAATAGGGATACGAATAGATAATTACTAAAGTAAAACACTATAAGTAAGAATACCTATACCTTATGTCCGATAAGTTAAGAGGTATGGCAGAACAAGTAGAGAGACAGCACCACAATATAACCCTACGCCTCGAACAAACTCTAGTCTATTAAGCCCTAGCGGTTCTATAACCTAAGTAACAACCTGTCTAACAACAACCTGTTCAACAAGCACTAATAACACCAGCAACAACTGTCGGACGCTAGGTATAGTTTACTACTGCTCCTTCAACTTCAATCAGCCAAAACCTCGCCCTAGGATCACACTAAAACCTCGCCCTAGGACCACTCTAACAACAAGGATTACAAACACCTACCCCAGGAATAAGGCTACAAGGAACATCGGAATACCAGTTAGAAGTCGACCTATGGCCAACACCGGCCATCTACGGAACCCCCTACTAGAATTCTAGTACAACAGGCCTATTCGGACTAAGGACAACTAACACTATAAGCTAAGAATCACATCCTACCGCTGTAATAAAACCCCCACAACCGGAGGACACAACCCCATTCCTAGAGGACCTAAAGGCTATAATCTCGCCTAGACAGTCCTACTCCTTCGGACAAGAACTCTCTAACGTCGGCAAAATCTATAGGGATAACATAAAGTTCGGTAGTATAGGAGATAACTTCCTCGAACGCCTAGCCGTGTTTATAGACGTCTATACTAGTTATAACCTACTATAAAGTAGCTACTCTCTTATACTACCTATAATGCTAAAAGGACTCGCCTTGTCGTTTTACGACATCTTAATTAGAGCTACAAACAAGAGGTTCAATATAGCCTATACGATAATTTTACAGCGCTTCGAAAATAGGGCCTATAAACTTCACAGCCTCGCTACGTAGAATAGAACAACACTACCGTTCGTCACATTATAAAACCCCGGAAAGAGCCTGTCTAAATGCTTCTCTATCCTCCTAAGCGAATTATAAACAATTTATCCTCGACTTAAGTAAAGCTTACGGAACGACGCTTTCTATATTAACCACCTTATAATCGGATGTCGCTCGGTACCCGCCTGCCGCCTAGTATACGCAAGCCTACCACCACGCCTAATAGACTTCATCGAACAACTACAAGGTGTAATACTCGTATAGGAAGCCACAAGCAGCCAGGCAAGCTCTATATATATATAAGATCAAGATTAAGGAGAAACCGCCACGTAGTTTACAAACCGATAATTCCACTAAAGCAACCGCGGTAGAGGCTCGTTACGTGGTTTACCCCGAGGCTTATCCAAGGGTCGCTTCCGATCCTACAATAATACTAGAACGAGCTAGAATTCCTTAAACCATAGGAACACAAGGGACAGGAAATGCTACGTTTATAAACGATCTAGATACATTTTATATAATTATACACTAGAGGAACAAGTAGCGGCCAGAAAAGCCTTTAACAATAGACACCCGGGCCGGAACTCGGACTCCTACTATAACACTTTCCTAGCCGAATTCGAGCCGGAATAAGAGACCCTTATAGTAATAGAAGACCTCGACGAGATCCTCGATTAAGAGGATAACTATAAAGAAGACTAAGGTACGTAGCCTAAAGTCTACTATTAGGAAGATACGACAGACTACATTCGTAAAAGCGAAGTATTTATGTCGAGCGTCAGAAGTATCGACAACATCGATACGTAGAAAATAATAGACTATTTCTATAACGAGGCCTTTCTACATATAACCACCGCTGGAATCCTATTTTCCCCGAAATCTAGGGACATTAAAACCTTATTACTCTAGTACCTAGAATCATACTTTTTCGGCCTTTTAATCGACATAGGAGCCGTAGGAGTATCGTTAGTAGGACACGCCTAATTTTCGGTATATTGTTTAATCTATCCTACTACTAAAATAGATAAATTAATAGCTAGAACCACTAAGGTTAGATATAGGATAGGCTCTACTAAGAACGTCGGGTCTATAACTATAGACTCGCCTATAGGCTACGTCACTTTCTAGGTAATGCCTAAAGGAATTAACATACTATTTATTATATATATCGACGATCTAGATAAGCTAAAAGCGTCATATAACAATCTTACAGACACTATTACTATTAATAATAAAACGATTCTAATAAGACGCCTAAACGGACACCCTTTCCTTTAATAGGGCACTATAAAGAACCTAAGCTATTCCTTAAGCGACAACTACCACGAACACCTACTTTCCGAGGTAGACCTCCGCCGTCTATATCGAAGATTCGGCCATCCCTCTGTTGACCGCCTATATAATATCCTTAAAGGAGCCGGTTATAAAGACGTGTCTTATAAGGCGATCGAAGCTCTGACGGAATACTGTAACGAGTGCTAATTCTACGAGAAGGTACTAGGCAGATTTAAGTTCTCAATATAAGATGACGCCGAATTTAACTTTAACGTTTACTTCGACATCTACTATATCGACGGAAGCTACGTCGGCCACCTTGTTAATAAAGCTACACGCTACTAAAGTAGCGACTTCTTACCAGACCTCAAGGCTAAAACAGTCTAGGAATTAATCTTTAGAGAGTGGGTATCTACGTACCTCGGACTACCGGATATAATAACAATAGATTAAGGTTTATAAATAACAAGTAGAGAATTCCGACTACTAGTAAAGACAATAGACATCGACGTCAAACTCGTACCTGTAGAAGCCTATTACTTAGTAGGACGAGTTAAAAGATACTATAATATAGTACGCCGCGCCTTCGAAATAATCACTTAAGAAGCGCCTTTAATTGAACGACGAACTCGGCTAAAGATAGCCTTTAAATCTGTTAACGATACCGTAGGACTAGACGGCCTTGTACTAACTTTACTAGTATATAGCGCCTACACCTAGATAACTTATAACGACGCACCCGCTACGGATATAGTGTTTCGCGCTGTCGCCTAACGAAACGTAATAAAGGAAGTTCGACGCCTTTATATAGAACGATAAGTATAAACTGCCTTAAACATAAGGAATAGTCTAATCACGTCGTACCTAAAGGACCTCCCGCTTAACTACTTAGTACGAGTTTTCTATAAAAAGGACGGTTAGTAAGGACTATATAAACTCGTTAAGCTAGAAGGAGAAACCGTAACAGTCTACATCCCCGGCCCCTCGGCAGGGGACACAATCTTTAGATCTACGTGTGTAAAACTATACTACTAGGAAGAAAACAACCCTAACACTGCGGACAACCCTTCAAGTAACCCTAATGAAGCCACGGGAGAAGATAAACTAACCCCCTCCGACCCACTCGATCTACTAATCCCGGCCACCACTCGCATATTAAGATCCCAGAGGACCCAGGAACCAGAACCAACTGGTTCTAAAGCAACTACAAGTCTGGCCACCCCTTATGAGGAAACTGGAACGCCAAATATACAGACAACCTCACTCGGACAGACAACCTTACTGCCTACTAAACGAGGCCGCGGAAGACCTAGGAAGGAACGATCAACGTTCCTCACATTTAGATTAACAACCTTGTCGCTAGAAGACCTAGAAGAAATACGTAGATTTAAGGAACTGAACTTATTTAACCTAATCGACGAATCGGAAGTCCTACTAGACGTAAGGATCTTTAACTCTAAATTCCTTAGAATAGTAAAAGACAAAGGCACGCCGAAAGAGAGAAAGAAGTCTCGACTAGTTATCTAAGCCTAGGGAGATAAAGAGAAGAGCCTTGTAATGACCGAATTACCAACCATTTAGAGAGTTAGCTAAAGGATCATAATAAATTTAACTACAACCTTAGGCTTTGACCTACACTTACGAGATGTCATATAGGCATATCTTCGAACTAGCGAACCTCTAGCTAGACGATTCTTTACTCGACCACCTCGGAACCCCCCTATACTATAATAGGACAACAAAATACTCGAAGTAATATGGCTATAGTACGGGATACTCGAAGTAGGAGTATACTAGTACGCTCGATACTCTAAGTTCTATCTTAATAACTTATCTATAGAACTGTTAACCTTCGACTAGTGTCTATTTGTTACGAACGAATTAGAAACAACAGGAGCATTCGACGTAATCAGACTATAAACTAACGACTTACTAATACTAGCGAATAACAAATTCGTAGTAAGAGAAGAAGCTAAGTTTAATTCCGCAAAGCTAGAACTGAAGTCGAAGCCTCGAGAGAAGCTCACTATCAGTAAGCCACTCGAGTTTAATGGCAGCACCACTACACTACACTAGAATGGCTCTATAGTCCTTACCTAGAAGTAGAAGACAAAGGACAGATTGAAGTTGGCTAAGGGACCGGCCGAATACAAGGCAATTCGGGCGCTAGGAGCCTATATATCGGGAATCGCCTAGCCGGAAGTTGCCTACGCTCTCTCCTTCGCCGCCTAGGTGAGCGCCCCTAAGAAACAAGATGTTAATACACTTAACAAGTGTATCGAATAGTAGATTAAGAACAAGGATCGAGGAATAAAATTAGTACTACTAGAACTCTTGTCGCTTAAACTCGTCTGCTTTATAGACGGCTCATTTATAAACAACACGGATTTTACGTCCTAGCTCGGATCGGTTCTTATATAATAGACCGTTACAACAAAGCTAATATTTTACACTAGAGCTCGACAAAGCATAAGAGAGTTACCTAAAGCGTTCTTACCTCGGAACTGTACGTAGTCAGCTAGGGGTACAATATAGCGATATGTGTAAAGACTACCTTAATACTTATCCTCGGTTAGTACGTGCCGCTTAAGATTTATACAGATTCTAAGTCTATTTATAAATGCCTTGTCAAACTCGGAACGACAAAGGAAAAGAGACTAATGATCGACGTAATATACCTAAGAGACGCCTTCGAGTATAAGGATATCGACTACTTAACGTAGATTGAGGGTAAGACTAATCCCGCTAATGCTATAACTAAGGTAAACGTAAACAGCGCCTTAAAGGCTCTAATTAATACGAACAGGATCGTAGTAACAGCTAACGCCTAGGTTATAAGGGAGTAAGGAAGGGATAGAGTTTTTATATATGTTTTAGAGTTATACGTTTTACTTATTTTTAGGTTCTTATTTTGTTCTGCTCTACTACGTTTTAAAACCTTTTTAAAAGTACTACAAGTGTTAGGATATATATTATTCACAAGTCACATGTTTACATAGTCACATGATATAAGCGTTCGAGTACTTAAGTCCTCGAACACTTTATCCTTAGTTAGCCCTTCAATCGATTATTATACTTCACAAAGAGAGTATATTGGTTCACCCTGTTTTACACCAACAGTTACTATCGACGTTAATAGTAACGGGTAGAGTAGGTAGGTTAACCTATCTAGGTAAAGGAATACCCGCGGCGGGTCGTAATAGGTTAATATAGAACACTAGATAAATTTCTTCTAACTTAAAGGGTAATTCTAGCTTATATAAGTGAGAATTAACTACTTAGAGTACTCGAAATAGGCTAATAAACTTAGAGTCGAATTTTAGTATAGGACGTATAGAAGTGAGATTTTTTATACTTAGTAACACTATATTACTAACTCGGTACGCTAGCGTAGGAGCTCGAGTCTTATTAGCGAACTATTCTATCTTATCCCGAGTAGCTAACAAATTAGTACGTAGATAGCCTAGGATATCCTCTATTTTATAAATAAAACTAGAGCCTTGTTTTACGCTTAATTTAACAGGCCGGGAGGCTATAGCTAGTACTAAAATAGGTAGTCTAAAGCTTATCCGAGGGTAATAGCTATAGTTAGCGAAGAATAGTAATATACTAGTAGAACTATTAACTACGTTCTATATAGAAAATTCCGCTATAGGTAGTAGTTCTACCTAATTGCTTTATATAAAATTAATATATTAGCGGAGGAACTAGTTAAGAGCCTTATTAACGATCTCGGTCTACCCATCCGTTTCTAGGTAGTAAGTAGTAGAGAGTTAGACGTTAATCTAAAGCTTAGTATAGACAGCTTTCTAAAATATAGCTATAAATAGCGAACTACAATCGGAGACAATAGAATCTAGTAGACTATAGAGTTTCTAAATATAAAGAAACAACCGCGCTAAGTCTTTAGCTATTATAGTACTATAATAAGGAAATAGGTGACGATCCTTTATAAGTCTATTACAAACTACTATAATAGAATTAGCGCCGTCTACTTCTTTAAGCGGCCCGACGAAGTCTATAGAGAGATCCTTCTACCGCTAAGTTAGTATAGGTAAAGGTTTTAGAGCTCCTTAGTATTTAAGCTAAGAGAGCTTATTCTAAGTATAATTGTTATAAGCCTTATAAAACTGTTTAATATCCGAGGAGATATAAGGCTACTAATAAAACCGAGAGACTAACTTAAGTAACCTATTTTTCCTAGGGTAACTACTTTTAATAGAATTGTAAGCTCTTTATAGAAGCTATACTTAGAGTTCTATATCGGGGACATAAAGACGGTCCTAGAAATAAAGTCTATTATCTTTAATTATATATTTAGATAAGGAGACTTCCTTCGAGTAAGGCGTATAATCTTATTAATTAAGTTCGGTCTTAATTCGTCTCTAAAAGGGGTCTAACTCGGTTCTAGACTTGTCTACGCTATACCTGTCTTTAAAGAGTCTTATAACTTTATAACTATCTATCTTATTATTATCTAACTTAGCGGGGGACAGGAGAAGTAGGTTCTAAGATTTTAAAAGTACTTGTTTTTAGTACTATAGGCGGGGATCGGTGCTATCGTTAGAGAGGTCCTAAGAACGTCGAGTAAGAGCGTCCGGCTTCTAGTACTTCGCTCCTTTCCGAGGGCTAATAATAAAGTTAAATTCTAAGAGGAACTCGCTCTAGCGGACCTGTCGCTAAGATAAGTCCTTTATTATTATTAAGTACTTTAAATTAGAGTAGTCGGTTATTACTATAATAGGATAAGCTATACTATATAATTCGGACTTCTAACTTTCGAAAGTATAAATAATAGCTAATAGCTCCTTATCGTAAATCTTATAATTATATTCCGCCGAGTCGAAGGTTTTAGATATAAATACTATAGGGTAAAGAACGCCGTCGTACTACTAGAATAAGACTACGGCTATAATATAATCCGAGGTATTATATTCTATAACGATCTCCTTCTTAGGGTTAAAATAAACTAGAATAGGTACTAAAATAAAGGCATCTTTTAGAGTCTAAAACGCTATATTATATATTTTATTCTAATCCTATCGAACACTATAGATAGAGAGAAGATTAAGTAGTTTAACTATCTTACTAAACCCTTTAATAAAGCGTTAGTAAAAGTTCGTAAAGCCGATAAAAGCTTAGAGGTCCTTAAGGTAAGACGGAGTAGACTAGTTAATAATAGTAGAGACTTTCTCGGGGTCTATTTATACGCCGTCTATAGTAATAATTATACCGAGGAATTTAACACTAGTAACTTCGAATTCGCACTTCCTAATATCGTACTATAACCCGGCTTCCTAAAGGGTAGTAAGGACCTGTTTTATATAAGAACGATAGGAGAGTAAATCGTCTAAGAATATAAGAATATTATCTAGGTAGGTAGTATAAAAGATATCTATGAAGGGATATAAAACTTTATTAATCTAGGCCTAAAAAACTATAGGCGTATTAGTCAGCCTAAAGGGTATAACGAGAGACTCGAATAGGCTGTAACGAGTGTTAAATACTATAAGCCACTTATTACCCTTCTTAACTTAGATATAGTTAAAAGCCGTAATAATATTAAGTTTACTAAAGTACTTAGCTCTACTTAAGCGTTATAAGGTCTCTTAAATCCGTAGGATAGGGTACCGATTCTTAATAGAGAGGTCGTTAAGCCGTCGGTAGTCTATGTAAAACCGGAGGCCGCCGCTAGGCTTCTTAACAAATAGGACAGGAGAAGTAGTAGGTAAAACACTAGTACGAATAAATCCTTTATTGAGCTATTCTTTAAGGTATTTATAGAGTACTAAAAGTTCGTTAGCCGACATATTATATAGGGGTCTATAAGGGGGTTTTACTCCCTCCTTAAGCTCGATATAAATATTATAGTCCCGATAAGGTAGTAAGGAGTTAGTATCCGTCTAGCTAAAAACAGGGAGGAATAGCTTTAAATATCCTAGTAGAAGTAGTTCTAGGTCGACAACCTTCTATAGGTAAAGGGCTTTCTAAATATTGTCTATACTAACCCCGGCGAGGTATATAGAAGTAGTACGTTGTTTAATAAATCGAGTATTAGAGTCTATAGGAACGTCCTTATCCTCGACGCGGGTAAAAGGGGTTTAGCGAGAGCTTTCGCTTAAATATTAGTCTATAAACTTTAAGGTACGTTCGTAGCCTAATATACTATCGTCTATTCGAGCTAAACAGAGACAAGCGTTAACGTCTTTAAGTTCGAGTTTATAGCCTAAGACTTTAAGACGCTAATCGATTTTATAAATCGAGAGGCTAAAAACTTTAGAATCGTCTATCTTTATAAGAGTCTAGAATACGGTAGTACTAACTTAGCGAGGGATATAAGTATATAAGTCCTATATAGGTACAACTAACTTAGTTAAGCCTTTAGGGAGGTAGGATTTAGTATAAAAGGTTAATATAAAAGTAATCTTATTAGCTTTCTAATCTACTACTAGATTATATTTTAAAAGCTAGGGTTTACTAAAAATAACCTTATAAGAGGCTAATTTAGTAATATAGAATTGTTAATCTTAGTCGATATACTTACCGACTTAAAGGTCTAGGACAGCGACGTAAGTAATATCTCTAGTAGACGAGGGGGTACTATTAATAGTTTATAATCGGCGAGGTCGGGAGAGGGGGTATAATAAGAATCTTTATTTTTATATAAAATTAGAATTAATAAAACATTTAATAGAAGCGCTAGAGTTAAGTAGAGAGTATATAGATAAAGTTAGATTCTTATTCTTATCTAATAACCTATATAGAATCTCTATTATATTTTTTTATCTTTCCTCTAGCGACAATAATACTAAGTTTATCTTCTTCTTTATTTAACGTCTCTAGGGGCGACTATCGCTAAAGACTAGGCTTTTCCCTTATTTAACTTCTTTTCTTCCCCCTTCTTCTTATCTTCCTTTACTTTTAAAGCTAGGTAGGCGGTCTTTATATACTTGTCGCTAGAATAGTAGAAGTATAAATTGTTCTTAAGCTAGAACTCTCGGCGAGCGTCGTGTTTGTCCTAGTTATATAGAATTCGTCTCTTGTTAATAAACTTCTTAGTCTAAATAGGCTTAGTAGTACTAATCTTAGTAGCGTCGATTTATATAGGGTCACTATTAGTAGCGGTAGCGGCAGCGGCGAGAATAGACTAAGTAGATTGTAGGACTACTATAATAGTAGTACCTTTCTTAGTATAACCGGGTCCTAAAGTAGCTAAGTAAGTGTTATAAGTATTCTTAACTAACTTAATTATATTATCTAACTAAATATTCTCTAAATAACTACCTCTGCTTAAAACTTAATAGTATACCTTAGGGTAAAGGGCAGCCTTTAAAATAGATATTATAGCGAATCCTTCTACCTTAGCCTCTAATACTAAACCGACCTACTTAAGTAAGAATTCGATAGTGTCGCGTTGTCCTTATTTCTCGTTTAAGAGTAGCTTTATTATAGTGTCTTAGCTAAACTTATTACTATAAGTAGATGTTAAATACTCGAACATCTATAAAACAGAACTTATAGGTGCCTTAAAAGCGGCATTAGGAGTAAGGTATCTATTAAAGTGTCGGCGTACGTTTCCTTCTAAGTAACCGAGTATAAACTTTATACGCTCGGGTTCGGAGGACTACTAATTAGTATTTATACTTAGCTTAATCTTAACATCTTAAATAAAGCTTTATAGATCGTAGGGCTTGTGTCGGTCTTTGCTACCGAAAGGGAGAGGATCTCGGTAGCGCTTCGAGGAACTACTACTACTAGTATAACTACCTATATTTAACTTCTAGAGGTAGAGCTAGAGAGTAGCGACGTCGTTTTATAGACTTATAATCTAGGTTTAAGTAGCCGAGGGACTAGTAGTAGAGAGTAGTTAATAGTTTTAGTAATTCCTAATTTAGTCTTAAAGACCTATAACCTAGTTCTAAAGATACGTAACCTAATCGGTCTAATCGGTACGCGACTAAAGTTAGCTTTAAAGGCCTATGACTTAATTCTAGAGATGTATAACCTAATCGGTCTAATCGGTACGCGACTAAAGTTGGCCTTAAAGACCTATAATTTAGTTCTAAAGACTTGTAACCTAATCGGTCTAATCGGTATACGACTAAAGTTAGCTTTAAAGGCCCGTAACTTGATCTTAGAGGTCCGCGGCTTAATTAGACTAGTTAATAAGTCCCTAGATCTGTGCCTAAAGTGTACTAACCTTATTAAAGTAAAGTTAGTTCTAGACATCGAGATTCTAAGCGTTAGTTTATAATTGTTAAAGGTTAGTTTATAATTGTCGAAGGGAGGTAGTAAGGTCGGTAAACACTCGAATAAACTAATCGTTATTAAAGTTATAAAGTGTGACGAGGTCGGAATACTTAGAAGCCGTAGCTAATAGAGTACTAAACTCGTCGTAAGTTGTATTTAGAGGAATAGATATAGCGAGTACGACGACTAGGTTAGGTTGAACTCGATTTAGAAGAAGGCGATTAATATATTAGGGAATTACTAGGAGCGTATAAAAGACTACTCTAGAATAAGGTTAAGATTGATCGCGGGCCTTCTAAGAAAGTCCTAGAGCTAGCTATTATTTATAGTCTACAACAAAGAATCTACGCTATACCCGATTAGGCTAATTAGGGAAGCTCTATCTATAACAACATCTAAAACAACATTTACTAAGCGAGTTAACAAATCTACACGTGACTATATTCAATCTACAAACCTATACGTAACCACATTCAATCTATAACCCACACGTGACTTCATTTACCTAAGCCTCGAGCCCTTACAATCTAGAAGGTGAGGGATCTAGAAAGTGAGGGATCTAGAAAGTGAGGGAGCAGGAGAGTAATATAGGAATAGAGGAATAGAGCGATTTTGTGACTAAGTAATGAAGTGATAAAGTAATAAAGTAATAAAGTAATAAAGTAATAAAGTAATAAAGTAATAAAGTAATAAAGTAATAAAGTAATAAAGTAATAAAGTAATAAAGTAATAAAGTAATAAAGTGATAAAGTGATGAACTAAGGGAGTGATCAATTGAACAAGTGACTAAAGAATTAGGTGAATCCCCTTTTAACTAATTAATTAGTAGGTGAAGCTGAGAACAGAGTCGTAAGGACGTAGTAAATCACCTATTCTTCTTCTAAGAAAACCTAACACCCAATTTCAGAGAAGCAATTCCTTCCTATTAGAGAGTCTGTGTAAATCTACTACTTCTACACAAGAAAGAGGGAGAAAGGGAACACAGATGAAGAATATTTAGCTTTCGTAGGAAGGTGTAATATATACTAAACTTCTGTATTCAATATTATACTCTATTTGTCTTTCTAGAGAAAGTTAGGGCCTTTCTTAGGGAGATATAGCTACCTTCTCAACTTTCTATTCTCTTTAGTCTAGGTTAAGCTATATTACGTAGTTGTTCCTTTGCTATGTGTTTGTTGTACATATTCGTAGATAGAATATTTTCTCATGAAAAGGCAAGGTGTTTGAGTTGTAGAACCTTACTTCTACCTGTTTTCTTGCTCCCTTTGTGTACTTAACCTAATGGGCACGTTCTTCTAGTCTACTACCTAGCTACCTACAAATTCAGTAGAATTATACTTAGTCTACTTAACCTTTAGAGACGGGCGAATACCTCATTCAATTATCGCAAGTATATGCACTACTTTAAGCGTTACTAATAGTAAAACCAGCGGAAAGGCAAGCAAGAATTCTACTGGCGGCTCAAACTACTAACACAAGGTGAGCGACGAAAAATTTGGGGAAGGATGGGCATATACGTTAGGAAGGTGAAGAGGTTAAGAGGGTTAAGCTAGAGGAGGTCAGTCTGACTAGTAAACTACAAGCTTGGGTGAAGTTTGACGGAAACTGCTTGAGTTATATATACCCTATAATGTGACTTTTAGATAGCTTGGCTAGTTGACCCTTGAAGATATATTTCTAATGACGACTAACCTTGAATTATTAACGTAAATATCCCTAAACAGTATTAAGATCAATTTAACTGACTAAAAGTGAAATAACAGCAAGAAAGGAATAATTTGTTGCCGCTTTGTCTGTCCATCAGGAGCTCGCTTACACCACCACAGAAAAAAGAAATCCCTGTTCTAAAAAACCACAATACTCAAACCCTACAAATCTTACATATAAAAACACTTCTCTATCACATATTCCCATGCCCCCTCCTCCCACCCAAACCACATTTCTAAAAACACATACCATCATACCCACACCAGCCCCCACCTTTACTTAGTCCCACCCACTCCACTCCCAACGGCCCATCTTCGCACCTACCCTTTACCTCCACTTTTCAAACCCACAAATCATCCATTTTATTGAAATATTAGAATAAGAAACCAACAACCATCCAATCAAAGGACAAAAAACAGGGGATGTAACTCAGTGGTAGAGTGCCTCGTTTGCATTCTATGTTCCTTTTAGGAATATGGATTAATGATTCGATGAAGTCCTGGTTTCGATCACCAGCTTCTCCATTTATTGTGGTTCTTTGATTTCTTTTTTTGTGTTTTTTTAGAGTTTTCTTTTGGGGAAAATGGGTTGAAGGGTGGTGGGGTGAATGTGTGGGCTTGGCGGGTTGGGAGGTTGTTTTTTGAGGGGGTTGATAGGATGGGAAAGTCTGAGTAAGGTATGTAGAAAAGAATAGGACTTGTTTAGTTATTGCTTAAATGTTGTGCGCAATTTCTGAATAGTTTTTTTTGAATAGGTTGATTACAATCATAATATGTGCTCATTTGGGAATTATTGAAATTTAACTGGTTAGATAAGGAACAACTCTTTTGTTCAAATGAATTAATCTAGTAATACTTGAAAAGAGAACAATTTCTTAAAGAGATAAATAGTTAAAATTATTAAACTCAAAATGGTACGTATAACTTGTTAGTTTTTATATGCTTTACTAAAGTATATTCTTTCAATTAGATAACAAAATTAAAATAATTTAATTATCTTAAGAAAAGTTACAAAGTATATTAAACTTGTCAAGTTTATTGTCTGATTTTCTATATAGATTAATTTTTAATTATCTAAATCGCTAAGACAAGTTTTTTTTAACTAGAATAACAACTATTACTCAAGCTAATGGTATTCCAATAGTATACTTAACTTAAGTAAGTGTGGGGAATCTAGGCACTTGACCTAGTCTTGTGTTGTGTCTATAGAGTTCTAGTTGACTTGGAAGCGTTAAGTGGTTCTAAGTAGAGAGTGTTGTGGTTTTATTGCTTGCTTACTATGTGTCTAATATAACCCCTGAAAGCAACAAACCTAGTACTCGCTATCCAACCATCTATTTCTAACAATTAATAAGTACTGTCACTAGTAAGACTTAAAAATATTCACAGATAGCGAAGTGATAAACAGGCCAGAAACCTGTCAGGGAATCACTAGGAGCGTACAAAAGACTACTCTAGAATAAGGTTGAGATTGATCGCGAGCCTTCTAAGAAAGTCCTAGAGCTAGCTATTATTTATAGTCTACAACAGAGAATCCACGCTATACCCTATTAGGCTAGTTGAGGTAGCTCTATCTATAACTACATTTACTAAGCGAATCAACAAACCTACACGTGACTACATTCAATTAATAAACCTACACGTAACCACATTTAATCAACAAACCCACACGTGACCACATTCACTCGAGCCCTCACAAAACCGCGTCTATATTCTTCGACATCATTACATGGTTCTTTGTAAATCTTACGTAGTTGGTGATATTTCACCTCTTACCTATACTCACTTCTTACATGTTTCACTTATCGCCTATCCTCACTTTATAACTGTCTTCACTCGTTACCTATATTCACTTCTGGCCTATACTCACTTCTTACCTATCTTCACTTCTTGCCTATACTCACTTCTCGCATGTTTCACTTTACGCCTATCTTCACCTCTCTCCTATACTCACTTTTTGTATTTCCTCACTTCTCGCATGTTTCACTTATTACCTATCTTCACTTATAGCAAGTTTCACTTCTTATATGTCTTCACTTCTCCTCTATATTCGCTTCTTATATACACCCACTTACTTGTACTCACTTCTCACTATACCCACTTGTTGCCTATCCTCACCTCTTGTCTATACTCACTTCTTACCTCTCTTCACCTATTATATGTTTTACTTCTAGCCTGTCTTCACTTATCGCTTATGCTCACTTCTTGACTATACTCACTTCTTGTATATCTTCACTTCCTACATGTCCTCACTTCTTATATGTCTTTACTTTTTACCTATTATCACTTCTTACCTCTTCACTTCATTATAGGCTTTATTTTTAACGAACTTTACCTTATTATTAATTTCACTTTTAGCGATCTTCACTTCTTTATTGACTCACTTCTCCCCTGTCTTCACTTCACCTACCTTCACTTCTCCCCTGTCCTCACTTCTTGCCTGCCTTCACTTCTCGCCTGCCTTCACTTCTCGCCTGTCTTCACTTCTCGCCTGTCTTCACTCCTCTATACTCACTTGTCGTCTATACTCACTTCTCGCCAATCCTCACTTCCTACCTCTTATTCTTTTATACTTTTTATGTTTTAGGAGATTTAGGGGGTGAGTAAAGGGGAAGTGAGGAATGAGGGAAGTGAGGGAAGGAACAAGTGGGAGAACGTATAAGTGAGAATTAGGAGAAGTGAGTGTAGTAGGAAGTGAGAAGATATTAAGTGAAAATTCAGATGGAGGGAACGTTAAAAGTGAGAGAAGAGGGAGTGAGAAAAGAGCAAGTGAGGAAAGAGCAAGTGAGAATTGGGATTAAGTATACCTAGTAAAGCATGGGAATTAAGTAAAACTACTGTATCTAATTAGAATACTTTCCTAAGTAGGGGGTTAAATTAGGGTTTGTTCGATTGTTTTAGTGGGGGATTAGGAAGGGGTGGTAGATATTCGGAGTAAGGGGCGGGAATAGTGAGGGGTGGAATAGTGAGATATAGAAGGGGTGAAGTATGGTATAGGTGAAGTATGGCATAGGTGAAGTATGGCATAGGTGAAGTATGCCATAGGTGAAGTATGGCATGGGTGAAGTATGCCATAGGTGAAGTATGCCCTAGGTGAAGTATGTCAAAAGTGAAGTATGTCAAAAGTGAAGTATGTTACAGGTGAGTATGCCTAAAGTCAATATTCCCAAAGTAAAGTATATCAAAAGTGAAGTATACATAAAGTGAGGTACGTCAAAGGTAAAGTATATAGAAAGTGAAGTGAGGTATATCTAAAGTGAGGTATGTTAAAGGTGAAGTATGTCAAAGGTGAAGTATACGTAGAGTGAAGTTTAGAATAAAGTGAAATTTGTCGAAGGTGAAAATTACGTTAAAAGTGAAACATGTTAAATGTAAAGGATATCTATAGTGAATTATATTAGGAGTGAAGCGTGTATAAAGTAAAGGATATCTAAAGTGAAGTATGTCGAAGGTGAAGTATGTCAAGTGAAGTATGTCAAAAGTGAGGTATGTTAAAAGTGTAGTATGCCTAAAGTGAAGATATGTTGAAGGTAAAGCTCGTAAAAAAAGGTGAAGTATGTAGGAAGTGAAGTATGCCCAAGGTGAAGAATGTCAAAAGTGAAGCATGCTAAAAGTGAATTATGTAGAAAGTGAAGTACGCCTAAGTAAATAAAACACTTACTTTTCCTTACCTTACTTCTATCTTATCTCTCTTCTTCCTTAAATCACTTCTTCCTTAAATCACTTCTCCCTTACCTCACTTCTCCCTTACCTCACTTCTCCCTTACCTCACTTCTCTCTTCCCTCACCCTCTCCTCTCTTCCCTCTATCTCCATATTCTACCTTAACTCACTTTGTCTCTTTTTCTATATTTTCCTACTAAAATACGATTGTCTGTTCAGCGTTCTATAGCTATCTCCTCATTTCTATATACCTAGGTACCTAGGTTCATCGCATCTACTTTTGTCTCAGAACTAGGTTTAATTTTATCTTTTTATATAGATAAGCTTTGAAAAGGGGGTGTTTTCGGAAAGTTATCACTAAAATAGAACGTCGAAACGTATATATATAGTAACGAGGCGAAAGGCTTTACTTGCGATTAAGTTTTGAAGCTCTTCTATCGGGTTGTTTATTGTTATTTCGAAAAATCCCAGGCACTTTCTGTGGGTTAGTGAAGATTTCGAAAACCTTGATAGCTGAAATAGAAATAGAAAAAACGTAACTTCGTTTAAATTTATTATTTTAACAAGATTAATCTTCATCTTCATCTTCCTCCTCGCTGACTTCTTCGCCAGCTTCAATGGCTTTTTGACGCCTCTTAGCAGCACTAGCTCTCTTCCTTTCCAATAATTTCTTTAATCCCTTTGCGACGTTGAAAACACCACCAGTTCCAGAACCACAAGCCGCGCAACTTGGATCTTTTCTATATCTCCTCAAAGCACACCCTTCGCAGAAATAATGTCCACATTTCGTCAAGATAGGATCCTTATACTTCTCGCGACAAATAATACACGCGAACGGTATTCCCTCAAGCGCTGCATCGTCGTCATCAGAGTCCTCCTCAGCCTCTCGATTCGCACTCGCTATCTTAGTTCCTTGAACTCTCTTCCCTTTCGTGACACTTTCCCATTCTTTATCCAGTTGCCATCCCTGTTTATAATCTTCTCTTGCGTGCAGGAATTTACAGTTATCTCCAAAACCACAGAATCCTGTTTGTTTATAATCTTTACACACATCTGGTGCGAAATCCGTAACAGTAATAGTACGAAGATTCGTAGGCGCCTTCACGGGCCCAATCGAGCGATTCGGCGCATCGGGATTCTTCTGAATAAATGTCGTCGCATTCGCAAGACCCTTATACGTTCCATCTGGCGCAGCAGAAGGCGCGGCTCTTGTGGTTCCTAATAAGTTCTTGGAGGACAACGCATCGGTTGCGTTTTCATCGTACCAATTGCTTGATTTGGTCGCGTCGTTGGAGCTCTTGATGGTGGTGCTTCGGTCTGCGGTGTAGTTTGAGGCAGTGAGCTCAATGTGTAGGGCGGGATTGGACCGAGATGAGGCGGTGACGACGCCGGTGTTCTTCTTTCTTCTTTTGATCTTGCGGCCGGATTCGTCTTCGGAGGAGGAGTAGGAGTCGCTGTCGGATGCTGGAGGTGGGGTGGCGGCGCGCTTGCGAAAGTTGGACTTGCCTTTGGCTGTGCGCTTTTTGAAGATTGCTACTGGTTGAGGTTCTTCTGAGTCCATGTTGGCGGAATGTATTCGAAGATGGGAGTCAAGATGTGCTTTTCAGCTCGAGGCGGATGAGTTATCGAGATTCAGCTGCTCAGTTGTTGTATTGTGTTGAGACGAGGTTTTGTGTTGAGTCTAGGTTGCAGACGAGGCTGAGAGAAGTCGAGAACTTGAACTTGACAGCTCAAGGCTTGGCTTGGCTCGGCTGACAGACGTTGACAGTACCGTGACTGACCCGACAGTTGGTGCCTTACAAATCAGTTTTCCGATAGCCAGGATCAAGGCCTGAAGAACACGGCAAGAAGGGCGGTGGAAGCTTAGGTAAGTGGAGACCCTGTTAAAGGATCTGTCCGAGGGTTCCATTCTTTTCCTTGGCCCGCTTGTCACTTTTATCTGTCGGAATATGCAGGGATTTGCCCCGTATATACTTTGTGCAGTCACCCTGAATCTCACCCAAATTGCAACTTAATGCGCTGGATGATGTTGTCATTGTTGTCACCAGTCGCTGGGACCATTGCCAGCTGCCCAGGTGGTCAAAAAAGTAAATAGTACCTTTATTGGTTCTCTCCCACCCAATGGGGTGCCGTGTTTCAGGTCTGAGGCCCTAGCTAGCTAAAAATCAAAAGATCGAGAAATGCCGTAGGCCTTGTAAACAATCCCGATTATCCTCCCAAATGCCCCCCAATCCCCCCCACTGCGCCCGCTGAGTCCACTCATGCACCAATCAGGGTCTCCACTTCCATAAAAACAACCAAACAAGCGAGGCGCGCAGGCACACAGGGCCATAGGCACGCAGGGCAGGAGAATCGGCGGTACGTAGGTACGCCGTACGGACCCTACGGGCACGAAGCACGCTGTTTTTATCGAGATCAGCACGAGCGTCTTGTCGCCTGTCGCCTGTCGCCTCGACTCTTCTCCTGAGCTTCACTGCAACGCGATCATCCGCTGACGATTGTGCCCGACGGAAAACCCCTCCAACCGCCTGCGACTTCCAGGCGTTGGTGAATATATCCCAAGGTTCGCGTCACCTGTCTCTCCTTAATACTCGTACCTAGGTTCGCTCCGTAGGGCGGAATTGTTGCGATTGCAAGATCCTAGGAACGCGCGCCATCAATAACCCCCTTAGCAACCGCCCTAGACCGATAGTCAGAACCTTACAGCAGCTGTCAACAACACAACAATACACAAGCGACCGTGAGCGTGCGACTGACTTTCTCCGTGTCCCCTCGCACCAGGTCGTACTGTCTAGTGTTGATATTTCCTTTACGTCCAAATTCGAACAGACAGTCAAACGTCCTCATACCATCCCGCCAATCTAGCTCTGCACTGGGAGAAGCTCGTGTTCAGGTGAGGGGAGTCGGAGTAGGGCAGAGACGACGACACCTTTCGAGGTGTCCCAATCTGATATCAACATCATGGCGACTTCATTAGCGATGGACCATCCGTCCTTAGCCTCGCAAGACACACCACAAGATACACAGGACATGGACCCATTCGCAACAGGTTCTGCCGCCTCGAATCACCATAGATTCTCCAATTTCGACACCAAGTTATTCGCCCTAAGCCCTGCCACGTCTCCCGAGCAAGCAAAACGCGCTTTGGAGGCCCATCTCAAGGAAACGGAACAGCGTATCGAAAGTGCTTCCAAGCTCGGAAATGACCTTGTGAAACAACGAAAGGCACTAGAAGAGAGATTAGTGGAGGTTCAGAAGCAACAAAGTGAATCTGAATTATCACCAGAGCTGCGCCAGAAGCTGTCAGACATCGAAAAGGAATACAATGAGGTGGGTCGCGAGAGCGCCAGGGCTTTTTTGCCAAAATCGAGAGTGCCCAGCGCGGAAATGTCTGGATCGCCGTTTGCGAGTGACAAGGTAATGAGCTTCTTGCCTCCAATGTCTCAGGTTGGTACTAATGTATACAGCGCTCTCTGAGCCCTTCGAAATTCGAGAGCCAAGCTACAAACTCCCCCTCCAAGCTTAGCGTACCTAGTCGCAAGCAACGAAATACGCCATCGAATCGGGTCCATGACATTGAGTTTGCCACGGAAATCAGTACTTCCCTGCTATCACAAGTTCGACATCTCCAACAGTTGCTGTCCGAAAAGGAAGACGCGTTGAAGACGGTGATCCTTGAAAAGTCCAAGTTGGAGGTGGAGGCAGAAGGCTTCAGTCAACGCCTGAGAAGTCTCGATGAGAGCGAGAATCGATACAAGGACGAGAATTGGAACCTGGAAACCCAAATCCATGAATATATGGCGGCCGCAAAGGAAGCAGCGGAACGGGAAAAGAAATTGACTCAAAGTCTGAACTTGGCCCAATCGGAGAAAAGTGCTTGCCAAAAGGAGCTGGACGAGATCAAACTAACCCACGCGAAGCTTACCGAGGACCACTTGGCTACAGTAAAGCACCATGATGTCGAAATGGGGAGCGCGAGGCGAACCATAACAATGGGTGAAAGTGAACGAGGCGCCCTACAGCGGAGGATTGACGAATTGGCGGGTCAGAATACCGAACTTGCAAGAGCATTTGCGCACCAACGAAACAGACAGGAAGAACTTGAACCAGTTCGCCAATTAAGCGATGAAGACTTTGCGACAGCTAATGATAGTAATACACCTGAACATTCTCCACCACCTTCTCCTGTCAAGGGTACCCCACGTCACAGCCTGTTGGAATCGGAGACTCTCAAGAGTTCCTTGCACCATGCTCATCGTATGATTCAATCGTTGAAGGGAAATATTCACAAGGAAAAGACAGAGAAGTTGGAGTTGAAGCGCATGCTGCAAGAAGCCAAAGATGATCTGGACGCCAAACGAAGCGAGGCTCGATTGTCAACTGCAGCCAGAAAAAGCCGAAAGGTGGAAACAACGAGAGATTTCAAGAAGCCAGTACGACCCGCTCAATTGGGTGCGGCGAGAAATAGTAGAAGCGATATTCTCATTCTGGATGATCCAAATTGGGAGGACGAGACTGGTCAACCAAGCCCAACCAGAGGCAGAGCCCCCACACAATTCGTTGCGGGTATACCTTCGTCACTCCAGGAAATGACCGATGCTTTCGAGACGGCAAATGAGACAAGTGATGCTGCTTTCGAAACTGCAAACGAACGTGCCACGGAAACCGAAGATTTCCAAACTGGTCAAGAGGATATGAGCGGCGACGACTTGACGGAGACTGAAGAAAGACCCAAGTCGAGTAGATCCAACCCTCTCTCGCTTCACAAGACAGGAACCCGACTTTCATACCAGAGTACTGCATCGACCTCTGCTGATGAGGACGATGAGTATGATGATGTCAAGACACCGATTGCTGATAAATACCCACGACTCAAATCCAGAAGCAGTCGATTAAGTAACAGACGTTCCAGAGCTGGCAGCGAGGGTCCTTCTATCCGAGGCAGTCCAGCAGCAAGCACCAGAAGTTTTGCAAACAGCAGCAGAAATGGCACTCCTTCAGCGGGCGGTCAGAGTTTGTTTGCCGAGTTGGGTGACATGAGTGACGATGACTACTCTACAGTTGGAGGCCGCAGTGCATTTGCTTCGCCAACGGGAACTCCAGGACCTTCAAGACCAACATCGAGACCCTCAACTGCTAAAAACACACCGGCACACAATGCTTTTATTCCTCCTGTGCCCAAATTACCAATGGTGGATTCTTCTATGATGACAGAGCCTTGGGAACCAGAGCCAGCGCCATCAACACCAAAGGTTGATTCATCTATGATGACTGAAGCCGAGGAGCCAACGCCAACCATACCAACAATTGATTCTTCCATGATGACAGAAGCTGAGGAACCAACACCAATCATACCAAAGGTTGATTCTTCCACCATGACAGAAGCCGAGGAGCCAACACCCATCATACCAAAGGTTGATTCTTCCATGATGACTGAAGCCGAGGAGCCAACACCCATCATACCAAAGGTTGATTCTTCCATGATGACTGAAGCCGAGGAGCCAACACCCATCATACCAAAGGTTGATTCTTCCATGATGACTGAACCTGAGGAGACAAATGCTGCTGTCCCAATACTGGGAGGTGCCGCTGCAGGAGCCGTTGGTGGCCTACTTGCAGGTGCTTCGATGAGCGAAATGATGGACAGAATGAGAGAGAACCAATCTTCATCAGCAACACAAGTTGAGATCGAAACCTCGGATGCTGGAAGTCAATCGCACCGCGAGCAGCCCAAGGACGCATCCCTGCAAACTGAGGGAGCCTTCAGACGGGTCTCAGAGTCGACTTATAGCGACATGAGTTCTCAATATGATGACCCTACAGCTATTGATGAGAAGCTATCTAGCTTCCCATCTCCACCAGTTTCTCGTGCAGAGAGTCCGTTGGTCAACCGTTCAGCAGTCAAGCCAACTCCTGCCCCATTGACAATGTCCACAATTCACTCTGAGCATGTCGAGCCAATAGAGCCGGTGGAAATTGAATCCCCAGTCGCAGCTCCAGTCGTTGCTTCAATTAGCCCCGAGGTTGTTCCTGCGCCTCCTACTCCAGTCAAGCGTGTGCCTGCTCCCTTGGTTTTCTCGTCCCTCCAATTCGTGGCCACGGAACCAATTGAAGCTACCTCGCCACGAAGCCCCAAGAGGAATGCTGTCATTATTCCAAGAGATGAGTCTGATAATGAAATCTCATCCAAGCTTCTGGAAGCCAACGACAGACCGGAGTCATCACGACTCAAGGCTGTCGAGAAGAATGACAAACCTGTGCCATTAACACCCAAGAGAAGCTTCATTGGCTCTGTATTTGGTTACAAATCAAAAACACCCACGGCCCCTGTTATTGCCGAGGACGAGACTCGTCAATCCCTCAGTGCTTCTCCGTCAGCAGAGTCTCCAGAGTCGCAGCGTCCATTTAAGGAATTGTCTAGCAATACTAATGGAAAATCGCCCAAGAAAGTTCGCATTCAGACAACAGATGAGAGCTCTCAGACTTCTCTGACCGCCACACAAATTGACGAGATGCTCCGACTGGAGAGAAAGGGCTCGATCACCCTTCAGGATGGTCCAAGGTCACCCAATTCTCCAACTCGAGCTCTTCAATCTGCTCTCAAGTCAAGAAAATCACAGGATAGCATCGTTAGCTCAGGCCGACTTCAGGACGTTACTTCGGGTGTACCAAAGAGGCCTACTAGTGCTACCAGCTCAAGACACGGGTCTATCTCAAGCACACACCCGCCACTTCCTGCCGACTCGAAGCGTGTTATTGCTGCTGCTGCGCAACGTACTGGCTCATCTCATGGTCCACCTGGAGTTCTAGTTGCACGCTCTAGTCAAGGCATTGAATCGTCACTCGGCTCGCCTGTTATTGGTAGCATGGGGCCTCCATTGTACCCTGCTTCGGCGACTCGCAATAGTTCTATGAGACCTCGTACTCCAAGTTCTCAACCGCCAATGAGTCCATCGCTTAGAGAAGGTACAACACCACGACCAATACACTCGTCTGGTGGCGTGCAATCACCTGGTGGTATGTCTCGCCGATCATCTGTATCCTCATTTGCATCCGAAATCGAGTCACGATTTAATATTGGAGGAATGCCTATGCCCCAAGGCGTGGATACCAATACCGATCCTAGAATGATAAATGCCATTACACAGACTATGATTGGTGAATATCTTTGGAAATACACCCGTAAGGCTGGTCGTGGAACAATGTCAGAAAATCGACATCGTCGCTACTTCTGGGTACACCCATACACCAGAACTTTGTACTGGAGTGATCGCGATCCTTCCAAGGACGCTGGTAGATCTGAGCTAAAGGCAAAGAGTGTTCCTATTGAAGCAGTCAGAGTTGTCACGGATGATAATCCAATGCCCCCTGGACTTCATCGTAAGAGTCTGATCATTCTGACACCTGGCCGATCTGTCAAATTTACCGCAACAACTGGTCAGCGTCACGAGACTTGGTTCAACGCTTTGTCCTACCTGCTTCTTAGAACGGGTGAGGATGCGGTCAACGATACTCATAATCTTGCCAACGAGTCTTTGCACAAGGATGATGTTGCAGAGTTCAATCCTGGATTTTCTGGCAGCGCTTCCCATCACGGTCCTCCCTCCCTTTCATCGTACCATAGCCGTACTACTCGTAACGAGTCTCAAACGAGAGGCAACTCCAGAGCGCCTGAATCCAAGTCCGCGCCCAGCACGGCTGGCGCGAGACCAGCAATGGGGACTCTTTCCCGTTTGAGTGGTTACATGGTTGGCGGCACCAGAAGCCGACAGAGCATCGGCAATGGTGGAAGTGTCTATGATGCTAGTGAGGTCCACGACAGTGCTGAGGATCTTCGAGAGATGATCGAGCAGCAGGATCGCGAGAGTGACAAATTGGAGAATGTTAGAGCTTGCTGTGACGGTATGTTATGTCCTCCCACTCCCCGAACATGAGAAATGTTCGCTAATGGTTGGGATCGATAAATAGGCAAACATGATGTTGGCCATTTGCATACTGGTTCACAGAAAGACCGACATTCTGGTCAAGCTCCTCAGACGCTGGGAGCTTCAAGCTCGAGGCCAATGAGCGGGCCAAGAGCGAAGAGTCGTGTTAGTGCGATGAGGCGTACGGATTAAGTTATCTGTTATCTTTCCGCTTGAGCGTTCTTTGCGCGCGCGCTTGTTGTTGTTGTTGTTGCTGTTGTTGCTGTTGTTTACTACACCATCACCCATAATCTTTGGGATCTCCTTGCCTTTGTTAATTTTTTACCAATTCTTCTTTCTGCCAGATCAACTCACGAAGTTCATGTCTCTCTCTTTTTGATTTTCTTTTTTCCGTTGTTTGTGGTTGAGTGCGTCGAGGTGGACGTTTTTATCTTCACTGTTGTTGTTGCTAATAGCACCTGATCTACGGAGATGTGTGCTTAACGTGTCTTCTTGCTTTTTCTTTTCCTTAATTGCGTCGTTTTTGCTGTTGTTGTTGTAGGACATAGCGTGGGAGGCGGAATCAAACCCCAAAACAAAACACGATCATGGTACCTTCCGTTTGCTGGACCTGATCCGAGATAATTTTTCCTTTTTGTTCGATTTTGAAAAAAAAATAGCACTGCGATTTCGGTTAGTGGTTAATTGTCCTCTTCTATCACTTCCGGTTCAAGGGTCCGAGGGCATGGACGGATTGGCATGGCAAGGCAAGGCTTGGGAATTGCATGTTCTTTTTTGCGGCAAATTGTGCTTGTGCATTTTGGTGTGTTTGTCTGTCTTGTTTGTGATTCTGTTGCTGTACTTTAGTCTGGTAGCGAGAAGGGAGTGTGAAGTGGGGACTGAGAACTAGATGGGTGGGGAGGAAAGGGAGACAGATGAGAGTAGTTGAGAGGTTGATGGGATGGGGAGCAAGAGGAGTGAAAGGGGGAAGAGAGTGCTACATGAGGTGGATAGGAAGAGGATGTAGTCCAAATGTTCTATATACATAATTACTTCTCCTCACACTGTTCTTTTCTCTTCAACTGTTTCCCGATCGTGGATACAGTCTATATATCTCGTGAAGTTGACTTGAAATCATACACACCAGCATATGCAATGTCCAGTAATTCGTAACCGATTTCAGAGCACCTCTTCAAGATCAGACTGTAAAACCGCTTTGACCCACCCACTCTACCCCTCCAATTATCTACTCGAGTATAACACCGAGACTTGGTAAAGTACCGTCAAGCCATCAAACCATCAGATGACGGGAACGAATCGCAAGATCCCCTTTCTTATAGTGTGGTACGTAAGAACACTTTAAATTCACGAATGAACTGGTTTGTCATCCCTGATCTGGAGGGGTTTACCTGGAGGCTATGGGGTTTTTACTGGTTTGTGGACAGGGGGTGCTGGTACAGAAGGGCTTCTGGAATAAGGGGAGGATCTAATATACTTTTTGGTTTATTAAAATGAGTCTTGCCGAGGACTAAGAGATCGTGATTAGTATAGTAAGGAAGGGTGATTGGTAGGGGATGGTGATTAGTATAGTGATAATTTATTCGTTTCATATAAAGGTGAGATGCCTTATTGTTTTTCTTGTTTTTTTCTTGATGTCTGCTTCTTTCTTTGGATTTTGGGACTCATTCGTTTATTTTTGTCGACGAGTCCTTTTCATCTTATAACCTACAACCTCCAAACTCCAACTCCACATCTCACAAACCTCCCAACTCCCAACTCCCAACTCCAATCTCCCCAACTCCCAACCCACAGAAATCCAACTCACAACTTCCAAATCACCTTCTCCCCAAACCCAAAAATGCACATCCTCCACCCCCTCTCAGCAATCTCCTTCTACATCATATCTATATCTATATCTGGGGTGACCGGTCTACCCACCCCCGACCCCGTACCACAACTCCCCGATGATACACCCGTGAAAGTCGGTTATCGAACGGGGAACCCGGGGTGTGATCCTAAGGTTTTGGAGTGGAATGCGGGTCAGTGGAGTTCGCTTGGGGGGTGGATGGTATGTTTTTTTTCCTACATGTTTTTTTGTTTTTGTTTTTGAGATTAACGAGAGATGGGTGGATGGAGAAGGGATGGGGATGGAAGGGGAAGGGGAAGGGAAAAGGGAAAAGGGAATATTTGCTAATTTGTGGACAATAGTGTAGGATTCAACTTCCGACTCTGGTTGGGTGTTCGGAGTATGAGTTCACTGAGACGTTGCCTTATTGGCAGGTTAGTATTTTCTTCTATTCTTTTGTTTTCTTTTGTCTTTTTGGATAGAGTGTTTGTTTTAGGATGGGACTGATCTTTTGTAGTGTCCGAGGAAGAATTGTAAATGTTGATGGGTGATACTGGGGGATAGTGGATAAGCGGGGTTTGCACGAGGGAACGATGGGAAGAGGTGATAAGGGATGAAAGATGGGAAGGAAAGCGTGGGGGCTGGTTTCTAGGTGTGGATTAAGGAGTGTTTATTTTGCTTCATGGAAGAAGAGGAGGGTTCTTGGGGTAGACTCGTACTCTTGAGTTGGATAGAGGGAATTAGGCTTTAGGGTACGGTGAGGATTGGAATCTTACTGTGTTCTGGGGTTTCTGTTTATTTCCAGATACTCGTTTAGAAGAAAGTGATCTTGTGATTATAGAAGCTTGTCTTTGATAGCAAGAATAAGCTCTTCGTCGTGGAAATCATCCTTGATTGTTTTTGTAAAGGTAGAACTTTATATGAATGCATTGTAGAAATTTACTTTCTAGACTTATGACTAGACTATGTAAAATTCTCTCTTATCAATACATCCATCGCATCAGAATTAGGGGTTGAATTAAGGATCCTTGGATTACGAATGAGTCGTTTTATGGTGGGTGAAGGCTGATAGCGGATTGGTATTTATTTGTGCTCATCAAGAAACTCGCTTATCTTCCACGTTTCAAGCCACTTTGGGTTTTGACAATCTGCTTCAATGGAGATCTTTCTTGAAATAGTCACTCGTGCTTAGAGTATGATGAATCATTATTTACATTCATTGGGTGTGCTTCCGTTCTTCCGCTTAAGTAGCTCATGAGCTCCGCTTATATGCGAAGGACAACAAACCCTCGGTTCCTTTATTGATTTATAGAATGCAAGATAGCTAGCTACAATTGATGGTTCCGTAGAAAACAAGTTGAGACTCATGCTTGAACTAGATACCATTTTTCTAGGACAGCCCAAGTGTTCCATAACTTATCCGTCGAGGTTACTTAGCGAGATTCATATGCTTGAACTTGCAGTCCTCGGAAATGAGTAAAAGTAAACCCCACTTACACGGTTCAAAGCAAATATCTTCATTTCTACCACCTTATAATCATTAGATTGAGCTACGAAGCTGATCTTTCTTTAAAGAAAAACATCATAATTCCCAACCAGGAACCTGAGTTCAAACTCAAAGCCTCTACCAGTATAGCTCACGTAAGAAGCGAAAACAATACTCAAAAGCCATCCAACTTCACTTGTCCCCCCATCATGATATCATACCATGTAACAAGCAAACCCATAGGATCACTTACACGGCTCGTAAACCATCCCACCCAAGATTTCCATCTCCACCCCTCGCCGCAGCCACAAAGCTCACTAGTCCAAACTCCATACCGGTACAAAACTCCCGAGTCCTATCAACAATACTCACTTCACGCATAAATCCTCACTCTCACTCTTACCCCTAGCTAACTCCCCAATCCATTTCCCTAAATCCTATTCATGATATCATTAAACGGCTGCCTAAACCCAGTAGTACAAAGCACAAAATCACGAGACGAGACAGTTACTCTCTCGTCATACCTCAAAATTCTGAACTGATCAACTGGATGATCCAATTGGATGGTCATCAATTCGTATTCCCAGTTCATTGTCAGACTTACTACATTTCTTTCCAAAGCAAGTTTTTGCTCGTACCATGAGGACGGAAGATTTACCCCGCGTGGGATCCGTGACGTTGGAATGTAGAATGGTGGAGGTGGATTGGAGGTCTTGGATATTTAATGATGTCTTTGCCCTTCCATGAGTGTACTTTCTACACAGGACTTCTACTCGAGTATTCCCATCTGAACTCCATAAGATCGTCAGTGATTATCACAGAGAAAGAAAAAAGCAGCAAAGAAAAGAAAAGAATAAATAAAAAATGTCGAGAATTACAAAACTCCTTCTCTTAAGGTACTGTAAATACTCTCCCCTCACTCCCAATCCACTATCCAATCCCCCAACCATCCACCTATTCCCCTCTCTTCCCAACTCTAACATCCAACCCCTCCCAGTCTCCTCCCAACCCTCCTCCTCGCCCAACTCCAACAAGGCTCCAACTGCCCAACAATAACCCACACAACAACAAGTCCAACCTGTCCCTCACCAACAAGCCTCTGTCCTCGCCCAAAATGCGTATTCCTCGAAACCCTCGACGTACCCTGCAATTGTCCAGATACAATCGCTGAAACAACAGCCTATAAAGACTCCTGCGGTTGTTTCTTGGGTTGTAATACGGCTTATGAAACGAATTTGATTTGTCCTACTCAAACCTCACTTCCAACCCCTCCAACAGAAACAATACCAACAACACAAACACAAACCCCATCATTCCAAACAATCCCAATCTCATATAAAACTCGGGTCCAACGACAAAGTCCAAGTCTTCTTTCAGCGGTGCGGGCTACGGATGCTGCGACAGTGAGTAGTTGTCCGACACTCACCATTACAGGTGGATCTTCATGTCCGACACTTTCTTGTGTTGATCCACCAACTTGCCATGGCTGCGCACAACGCTGTACGGTTACCACAGATGTTATAATTCCGTGTTCTTGTCCAGGGATTGCTAGGACGACGAGTTGCGAAACGACGTGTGGGAGTGGATGTAGAACTTCTTCGATTGGGTTGTTTCTTCCTTGTCCAATTAGTCCTGCGCCTGCTGTTGCTACTTAGGATTTTTGGGCTTGGTTGGATGGATGTTTTGTCAATATTGGGGGGGAGATGATGGGGGTTGGGGGTGTTTAGGAGTGGTTGGATGGTGTTTTTGTTTTTGCTTTCTGGGGGGGAGGGGGGTGTAAAGGAATTCAATATTTAGGAGCGTTGCGTACGGCTTTTTCTTTGGTTTTTTTGGATTTTGGAAATTTTATATTGGAATTAGTAGGAAATATAACGTGTACCTAGTTAGGATATAAAAATGTACGTGTTAGTCGTATGAGTTTCTCCATCTATATTTTCCCATGAGACATGGCTGAATTATAAACAGTGTTAGTAAATAGTTAGGTAGAAATACTAAATAGTGTCAAGTATATAGTAAGTAATACTAGTGAATAATAAGCCCTATCAGTGAATCGTAAATATTAAATAGTGAATAGAGAGTGGAGATGGTGAACAATAAGAAGTATTAGTAAATCCTGAGTAACTAATGCTAGTAAATAGTAAGTAACACTAGTGAATAATAAGTAACACTAGTGAATAATAAGCCCTATCAGTGAATCGTAAATATTAAATCGTGAATAGAGACTAGAGATGGTGAATAATAAGAAACATTAGTGAATCCTGAGTAACTAATGCTAGTGAATAATAAGTGATCCTAGTGAATAGTATTTCAGGTTAGTGAATTATAATAATTACAAGTACTTCGTAGTGAATAGTAAGATTAAAGCATCCGTTGGCCACCACACGCATCGCAATATATCAGAATGGCACATGAGCCTGGTTTCACATCGTCAGGAGGCTGCAAGCATCTGAGAGGATTGATGGAACGGCTTAGAAGTAGTCGCATCCTCATCAACCAGCGGACAAACCACGAAGACTCCAGTCGCGTCGCGCCTGAGAAGAAGTAAGTGAACAAGGAGATGTAAATTCCCTACTGTAAAGGACTAAACGCCCAATCCCCAACTTTCTTTCACCCAACGACTAAAGATTAAAGATTAAAGAAGATGTGTTGTATACTTGAAATTTGAAATTCGAATGGGGTATCAATTCTCATCAAATCATTATATACCACTATCAATAATCCACTATCCTTCCTTCCCCTCACACAGATAATGTTTATCATGGATTGAATTGCCTATTTGAAAGCTGTGGTAGATCCCACCGTCTGGCATAGCAATACATGGTAGCTACTCAATATTTAGCGAGCTGAAATTGTCTAAAGAGTCTTAAGCGAGTTGGTACATAAAACAATATTCAAGTACCGGTACTTCCATTGAGTGGTTGGTCCGGTAGAGAATTTTCCCGAACCTTCGGGGATATAATACTTGCATTGGATCTGATAGTTGATGAGATCATAACATTGATATTAGTAGGAGCAAGACTGGATATTTATGGAAACAAAACGAGAAATAAGAACATGTAAACAGGAAGATGTTTATTGATGTTATCTCAAAATAGAAAATAGATGAAGAGTAGCAGGGGTAATACTCGTTCTCGATCATTAGAGTAGATTAATTGGATATTGACAACAACATAAATGCTCCCAGACATAGATAATCATCGGTGGAGAAGTGGAATAGCTGTAGCTGATGATTGATGTTGCACTGTTTGCAAAGATATTGTATACCTACCTAGGTAGTTTGCAAGAACCTCTCCTTCGGCCATAAATAGGCTAAAAGAGATGTGCAATCCGGGGAATAGATTTATGTAAAAAAGCTTAATTTTCGGCAAAAGAGCCTCCAAGGGATACGAAGGAAAACTTGGAGACGAGAGCAAGATAACAAAAAGCTAGTTTCTTCGCTCTGAGCCGTGGTGCTGCATTCTCAGAGGGTGACTCGGGTGCACAAGTCTTATCCTAACCAGAAATTGGAGAATTCGTCGGAGATAATTATGAAATGTGCAGTTCGGACTATGCGTTCCATGCTTGCTAGAAGATTCTGCGAATGTACTCGAGTAGAACCCTGATTCTCTCCTGCACTTGCAAGGATACACAAAATATCTATTGCGAGCGCAAGTCAGTTTGGTGTGGTGAAAAGAGAATTGGGACACAAATACACTTCTTCTCTTCCTCTTCCTCGGCGAACCTTGACTCGCGTAACTCCCCAGGCCCGCTTCTAGTGGCTTCAAGAATTGCGCTGAAATTTCAGCAAATCATGGTGCTCAAGCTTTGCTATCGGAACAAAGTGGGGGATTTTCAGATGGATCCATTCTTCCTATCACACGTGACGACCGCGGGGTTATTTTTTTTTGTAAGAGGGGTATTTTACCAACAAACTTCCAGGGTTCTTTACACTTTGCAGTGCACAAAGTGCCTGCCGGATGGCGTCGAGGTTGGTTGAACGTAGACAGGACAGGGGACCTCGAGGCATCGAGATGGGAGTTTCTTTTTTTCCCCTTGTATGTTGTACTCCAAAGGCGCCTTCGTGAAGAAGTATTGTTGGTGGGTTGGAAAGTTAGTACGGAGTAATTCGTGGGAAAATATCCCACCATTGGCTCTTGTTGGGTGTTGGATTGTCGCTGAAACAGGTCTGTAGGCCTTGGGGGTGCCGCAAAAGCGTCATTCTCTTGTGCGAGGTATCAAAAAGTTCCGATAGTAATCAACCCCTCCCAGCTCTTGCGGCGTGGAGAGGTTCTAGGAGTCCATAGATTCTTCCCGCGACCATCAGAGAGACTAATTTTTTTTTTTGCAAAGGATTACCGAGTAGGCTTCGCTTGCCGTTCGCGTCGTAAAGTTAGCAGCCTTCAATACATGCGACTCCCCTGAACTTAGGCCAACCTATTCCGTTCCCACGTACCAGTGTACCTGATTCTCTCACACTGGTGTCTCAACCCACGCCTGCAGTGGCCCGAATCCAAGATCCTGCACTGGAGACTATTCTCGCGATCCTGCAGTTGTCAAGAGTACCTTCGTAGGCGCATTCAAGCGCCGTCTTCACGTGTTGTCGCACGAAAAAAAAAGAATTAGTGAAAGAGAGAGAGAGAGAGAGAGCGAGGACTGGCTGTTGCGGGAGGCCAGTAGGTGAAGGTACAGTACCTAAGCAGCAGCAGCAGCAGGGCGGTGACTGCCACGGCCTTTTCTGCACCGCGCTAGGCGAAAAGATCATCCACACAATATCACAACAACCCTCATCCCAAAACCACCATCTTCTGGTCGCATTCTCGCCCACCTTCCCTTACCAGACGCCCATACAGGCACAATCATCTTTGTCGCAATGGATGGTGCTGCGCTCCGTGAACGCATCGTTGCGACACTCGATGCCACCACAGATGTTCGACGCCGCGCCGAACTTGATTTGAAAACGGTAAGCCAGCCCACCACGAGTCCACCATCGAGTCTCCCAAGACTAGTAGCCAGTGAGGGCCTCTACTGACAACACCATCGCAGGCCGAAGACCATCCTGGGTTCACCGATGCGCTTTTGAATATTTTGCAGAGTGAGACTGATGTCGCAGTCCAACAATCCAGTATGCACACGCACCCGCACAATTCCACACCCCTCCTCCGCCAAGACTAACACACAATAGCTGCTGTCTATCTAAAGAACCGTGTAACAAGAGGATGGGGAACCAGCGAGGACTTTCCATCGCATAAACCTATAGCGGAAGAAGAGAAGGCACGGTTCAGAGAGCGTCTGCTACCTGTTCTATCCACCTCACCTCCAAAGGTCCGACAACAACTCGTCCCAGTCCTCCAAAAGATCCTCCACTACGATTTCCCAGAGAGATGGCCTGCTTTTATCGATATCACCCTTCAACTTCTTAACACGAACGATGCCGCCTCAATTTTTGCAGGTCTCCAGTGCCTGCTCGCCCTCTGCAGGGTCTTTCGGTTTAAATCAGGAGAGACCAGAGCCGATTTTGACAAGATTGTGGACGCAACCTTCCCAAGGCTTCTTGCGATCGGTCAAAGTCTGGTGAATGAGATGAGTGAGGAGGCAGGGGAAATGCTGCATATTGTATTGAAGGCCTACAAGCATGCAACATTTGTGAGTTTGAAAATGTCTGGGATTACGGCTAAGTGCTGACAAGTCTAGTTTGAATTGGCTCTTTCTTTGAGAGATCCGCCTGTGGTTATTGGCTGGTGTACTCTGTTTCTCCAGATTGTCGCAAAGGCAGTACCAGCCACGGCTCTTCCAGAGGATTTTGCAGACCGCGAGGCGAACCACTGGTGGAAGTCTAAGAAATGGGCTTACTTCAACCTTAACAGACTATTTGTTCGGTAAGTCGGATTGCGGAGCATTGTCCCACTTGTGCTAATCAGAATAGTTATGGAAATCCGTCATCACTACAAAAAGGCAATGGAGATGATTACACTGAATTTGCAAAGACTTTCATTGCCCAATTCGCTCCTGAAATTCTTAAGGGCTACCTCCAACAAATTGAAGGGTGGGTGGCTAAGACAACCTGGCTCAGCAGACCGTGTCTTTCATATACGCTTGTCTTCCTCGACGAGTGTGTGCGACCTAAAGAGATGTGGAATCATCTGAAACCACATCTTGATACCCTGGTTACGCATTTCCTCTTCCCCGTTATGTGCCTTTCCCCTGATGATGTCGAAAAATTCGATACCGATCCAGAGGAGTATCTTCACCACAAATTGAATTACTACGAGGAAGTCTCATCTCCTGATGTTGCTGCAACCAATTTCTTGGTCACTCTTACCAAAGTCCGAAGAAAGAACACGTTCACCATCTTGGCTTTCGTCAACACAATTGTCAATGAATACGAAGCCACTGAAGTAGGCAAGAAGAACCACGTTGCGAAGGAGGGTGCTTTGAGAATGATTGGTACATTATCAAGTGTCATTCTTGGGAAGAAGTCACCAATTGCAGAGCAAGTTGAATACTTCCTCGTCAGATATGTTTTCCCGGATTTCAGCAGTCCCCAAGGATTCTTGCGAGCGCGAGCTTGTGATACAGTGGAGAAGTTTGAGCAGTTGGATTTTAAGGACCCCAACAACCTTTTAGTCATTTACCGAAATATTCTGGATTGTATGGCAGACGCAGAACTCCCAGTTCGGGTGGAAGCCGCTCTTGCACTTCAGCCTTTGATCAGACACGACATCATCCGTACGAGCATGCAATCACAAATTCCTCAAATTATGCAACAACTTTTGAAGCTTGCTAATGAGGTTGATGTTGATGCTCTATCAAATGTTATGGAAGATTTCGTTGAGGTTTTTGCTACCGAGCTTACTCCATTTGCAGTTGCACTGAGCGAACAGCTGCGTGACACATATCTCCGAATCGTCAGAGAACTTTTGGAGAAGAACGAAAAACGAGACGACGATGAGAGCTATGGCGACTACCTTGACGACAAGAGTATCACGGCACTTGGTGTACTCCAGACAATTGGCACTCTTATTCTGACCTTAGAGAGCACCCCTGACGTCCTTTTGCACATGGAATCTATTCTGATGCCAGTTATCAGCATTACTCTTGAGAACAAGTTATATGGTAAGAGAGAAGATTACAAGTTCTCAAAGCCTTTGCTAACAGCACTAGATTTATACAACGAGGTTTTCGAGATCATCGACAGCTGTACTTTCGCTGCCAAGTCCATTTCTGGGACCATGTGGCAAGCCTTTGAGCTCATCCACGCTACTTTCAAGGGAGGCGCAGAACTCTATCTCGAGGACATGCTTCCCGCACTCGACAACTTTGTTCAATATGGTCGCGCACACCTTGCTGAAACTCCGGCCTACCTTGACGCCATGTTCGGCATGGTCAATGACATGTTTTCGGACAACAAGGTGGGAGGAGTTGACCGAATATGTGCTTGTAAGCTTGCCGAAGGTATCATGCTGAGTCTTAGAGGTAGTGCTGATAAATATGTGGTGGAATTTGTAAGATTCACTCCTGAATTTGTATTATGAACTAACTAATGATTTTTAGATTGGGCTGGCAATGCGTACACTGACCAACACTGAGACTAAAGTCAAGTCCTACAGAATTCATCTTATGGAGATGGTCATCAATGCCATTTACTACAATCCGGTACTGGCGCTTCAGGTTCTCGAAGCAAACCAATGGACCAACAAGTTCTTCAGCTTGTGGTTTTCGAGTATCGAAAGTTTCACTAGAGTCCACGACAAGAAGCTTTCCATCTCCGCAATCATTGCTCTCCTTACTCTTAATGCCGATCAAGTTCCAGTTAGCGTTCAAAACGGATGGCCACGATTATTACAAGGGCTTGTGCGGTTATTCCAAACCCTTCCGGCCGCCCAGAAGAAGCGTGACGAGATACTCAAGGATGATTACCCAGTTGACGGATCAGCATACGATGATGACGACGAGGAGTTATGGGCTGGTGACGATAATGCATGGAATGAGGACGATGGGAATGAGGAATCAGAAGACGCCAAGGACGAAAGCACAGCCTACCTTGAGTTCTTGAACGAAGAGGTGCGTAATATCAAGCCCATTTATAAGACGTTGCACTAACATCCAATTTTCAGGCACAAAAGTTCCAGAATCTTGATGACCCAGAGTCAGATGAGGAACTTGGTGAAGAAAGTCTTCTTGAAACCCCACTGGACAAGGTAGAACCCTATGGGCTTTTCCGAGCTGCTCTCATGAGTAAGTTCTCTTCTACTCATAAGTGAATGAAACTAACTGTTTTTAGAACTTCAAGGAGAACAACCTCAACTATACAGTTCCCTTACAGGCAATCTTAGTGCGGAAGAACAGCAAATCGTTCAAGGCATTATCCAACAAGCTGATGTTATTGCTGCCCAACAAGCCGCATTGGCAGCCAATGTTCCAGGGGTCGTAGTCAATGGCGCGACTTGAAGCATAGAGATTTGAAAAAAAGAAAAGCAAAAATCACAAAACAACAAACACATTCGGAGCGGGGTTCATTATATATTTTGGTTGCCCAAGCGTGCGTTGTGTGCATGGATTTGGCGTTAATTCTTTCTTTTCTCATGTTGGGTGATCCTCTTCGAAGCCGAAAGGGGGTCCTTGACCAGTTTTTCTTTCTTCTGTGCCTCGCGTTGTTTGCCGGAAATTGCTTTTTAGGTTGTTGATATTTTGCTGCTTGGTAACTGGTTATTTTTGCTATTTTCGCGAGCAAAGGTGGAGGATATATCGAGGACGTGAGTGGGGTGAATACGAAAAGCATGAGGCAGGCAGGCAGGTGGCGGAGGAAAATGTTCGTTACGTTCTGTAAGCGTGGACCTGGACAGAGGGATCAGATCGTTTATTATTGACTACGTAGCGTGGCTAGTAGTTGATGTAGTAGTTTAGATTTCCCCTTCCTGTTTTTCTCTCTCTCTATAAGGTGGATTGATGAATGAACGGGTAGATTGACCGTGGGTGGGGATGAATGAATGAATGGAATGGATGGAGGATGACTAGATGATTGAAATGCAAGCAAGAATTCCCCCTTTGAGTAAAACATCTATAAGGATTCCTATTTTACTTCTATTTTTATCTCTTCCTGGTACATATATATATGGTTCATCTTCAACTTCTGGATTTCGATGTTCTCAAGGTCGTATTTGTGTTTTGATCTTCACAAGACTGAATCCTACCTTGAACGTAGTTCGTTCACGAAAATCACTGAGAAGTCGGGTGGGGAGGGGGGTTTCTCCATTCCCCCGTCGAATTTTGGAGCAAGAGATCATACTCTTGAGTATGATGTATCAGGGGATAGAAGGAGATTTCAAATGTTCTTTTCTTTGCTTCCTTGATCTTCACGGATACAATACACCCCTCATATACATGTATATCACGTGATTCACCCCCACTACCCAGATCTCGTTAGGTCCAACCAATCGTTTCACTAACCGAATCAATCCAATCCAACCAATCTAACCAATCCCCAATTTTCATCCCCCCCAAAAATCCCTCTTTACGGATAAAACCCGACCAATCGCACCATTTCCCCTCTTTTCTTTTCTTCGGCCCCGGCCCGCCACATCACATTACATTCCAGCCCACATGCCAATGCTCACAAATACAAAGTGATATAGGAATAAATAAGCAAGCGTCTTATATCCAATCATCGAGTCTTCTTCACAGTCGACTTCAATGGGACTGCTGGCGCAACGGCAGCGCGTCCGCCTCCAGAGCGGAAGGTTATCCGTTCAAATCGGGTGTGGTTCAATACCTCGCAATTTACCTTGCTTTCTTTTTTTTTGTTTTTTTTTCGTTGTAGGAGTTGTGAATGGGGGAGGGAAGGAGGTTTTTGGGGGGGGGATGGAGAGGGAGGAAAATGGAATGAATGGGGAGGCCCGGGGAGGGACGGGATTCTTTTGGTGGTTGGTGGAGCGAGCGGTTGGTGGGTGGGTGGGGGTTGGCGTGGGGCGGGGCGGGGTTGTGGAATGGTGGTGTGGTGTAGTAGGGTGTGGTGTTAGTGGGGTGATGGGTAGAGGTTACAGTATGCTTCGTGGTACAAGGGTATGATCGTTTTTTTTATATTTGTGTTGCAGAGTGACTTGGAGGCTTCCCTCGAATACTCGCTTTTGTATTTGGGATTGAGGATGGGAAGAAATGTAGTTTTCTAGTTACACTTGCTGTTTCTTCCTTTTGGATTTAGGCACTTCGCATGAATTGCGAAAGAAAGTGTCGAGGAAATGAGAAGCGAGATCTTTGATTTCTTTCAATATTTTTCGAATATCTCCAAGAACGAGAATGAAACAAGCAGATAGGAAGAGAAGAACGAAGCAAATCCGATCTTTGAGCTCAAAACGAAAGAAGTCGAGGAAGGAGAAGCAAATCGCTCGAATCTTCAGACATCGACAAATCAAAAGCTCACGGGAAGGATTGAGAGGAAACAAATGGAAAGCAACCGGAAAATCAGAAGCCAATCAGCATGTAGATGATATATAGATGGGTAAAATTTCTTCTTGATTCAATAATTTAACGCCGTGATATATAATTCCATGTCTATTAAAACCAAATAATATTATATATCCTATGCACCACCCTCCTACAAATGTATTAGCAAGCAACTCGAGCCACCGAAGGAAGAAAAATAACCTTTCTCTGTCCAACGAAAAATCCCAATCCGAAAGTCTCAGTGGTGAAAGTAATCTTACTTCCCTTAGGGACTATATCACCCATCTCATTAGCTCTCCCTCCCCATCCAAGAATTATACATCAACAAAAAAGACTTACAATAAAACACATCCCCCTTAACAGCATGAACCTTCTGTCCCGTCTCATCCGAGATATCAAACTCCCCATCGACAATAATCTTCATCTCATGGTATGTGTACTCATACACCAATGGAGTTCCCTTTTCCAGTCTGTAGAAACCCGCTGAGATGGGGGAGGTGGGGTCGTTCTTCTCGGATGTTGAGATGTCGCCCAAGAAGGCGTTTTCGTTGGCTATTAGAGGGGGTTTGAAGGAGGCTTGGGCGTTTGAGTAGTGTGTGAAGGACATGTTTGCTTTTTCTGAGGAGAGTGAGGATTTGGCTTTGCTGAGGAGGGAACCCATTGTTAGGTTTTGAAACGCTTGAGGGATATAGAGGGATATGGGGGACGGGAATAGAGAAGGTATTTATGATATGGTTGAGTGCGTACCTGAGTAGTTCTAACTTATCTAGTGGATGGGCTTAGTGATGCGGGTTGTAGTTCTGGATAGCTTCCCTCTGTTTCTTGGACCGTCTCTTATACCATTGCTGCGAAACTCCTGATGCCCCACGTTGCATCTTAACCCCTCCATTGGGAGGGACTACATTACTTCTTTGGGTGAGGGGAAAATGCCTTTCCGGAGTAGGCGTTGCTGTACGAGAGTGGTGGGTTGAGCGGACCGGAGAGCTAGCTAGAGCTTGTGCTGTAAGTTACCGTATGTAGGTCAACATGTTATCGCTGGTAAGGACTTAATTGAGGCATTCAAATCCTGTGTAATTAGTTCTTGGCCAAGCTCTATCAAGCTGTCAAACCAGTTGGATAGCAATAGACCGAGGGTATTACCTGCTCCACAAACAAGGGAAGTGAAGCCTACCTTGGAGATATACATTTACCAAAGCGATTGAATGCCATGATGTAAACTTTGACGTACTCCGCAAATAGAATCCCAAGCCTAGTACCAACAAGTTGGACATACGCTGTCGATAAGCCCCCAACCAGAATGTCAGGGATAGAATCTCCTAATCCGGACAAAAACAACTCTACCCCTCATCCACGTGACAACGAACACCACTCTCATCCCACGGTTCCACCATCGACTATCAAGTCCTCGGAATATAGTTCTTCCTTCAAATGTCGTGTTCCTCTCTCGAGAAATAAGCCGCGTCTAGCACTAGCGCTCTACTACCGCCCTAAACACCTAGGGACTTACCACTACGCCCTCGTCCTTGTTCCGAAACCCTCCCCGTCAAGTGACTCTCGATCAGTACCGAAATTCCATGTCAAGAATACCATCTTTCGTGATGATACGAAGGGAGGGGTGGTCAGTCACGATTGGAGGTTTGAGAAAGATGCGGTAGATGCTCGGACTGAGTCGAGATTACTTGTCTTAGTCATCATTGGGAAGGTGTCTTGTTCTTTAGAGGTCTTGGAGCGAATTCTGAGGAGTGTTCCGCTGATTCAGAAGGGGGAAGAGGGGGGTGATAAGTTTGATTGTGTTTCTTGGGTTAGGGACGCTTTTGAGAAAGTGAGGAAGGAGAGGTTCTTGGCGAAGGGAAAGAGCGATGATTTGAAATGGGATGAACTGAAGGCTGAGGTTGAGGGTTTTGCTGTGAGGATGATGGAGGAAAAGGTGAGAGATATAGGAGTGCAAACGCCTTGTTTGGATATCCTGGAGGGGAAGTCCGTTGCTTTGAATTGAGGCCTTTACTTGATCTACGATTGCTAGAAGCGAGCACCAGTCACCAGTCACTATCGGAACAACAGAACCTTCTGCATAGAAATTGTATTTAGAGTCATAATATCGTTTTCCAAACCAACATATTCTATTCGGAATCCGAAATGGATTATTACCTTTTCCAACTCCCCGCTAAAAGCAACAAAACTTTCATGCTCATAAAGTCGTTACATCAAAACTTCACCCTCTCCCAATCCCTAACAATCCATTTACTTGTTTCTCCCTCGCAATCAACATCCACCCGCCCCTTTTCGGTAAGCCAAGCGTCTTGATCTGTAATCTCAATAACCTTCCCAGAGTGGGCAACCTCCTGTCTACTAATCCCCGCCTCATCCCTTGGAATCCACAATCTCGGTGCTCGATTCCTCATACTAGGTGGACAGAACGCATCTCTCAGCACAGTGTCCTCATACGTATGATCAGGGATAAGATTATCCGGAATTTGTTGACGCAAAATATGGAAGTCTTGGAAAATTTCTGGATGTAGGAATTTCAGAAACATGTTGGGTTTTTGAGTTGGATCGGGGCTGATCCAGTATGTCCAGAAGTCGACTTCTGATATCAGCCCTGGGATAGGCGAAGACGTGTATTTGTTTTTCAGCCAGGAAGATGCTGTTTCTCTTCCGAGTTTCACTGCTCCTTCTACACCTTCGACGTCTTTGATTCCGCGTGAACTTTGGACCCCGTGACTAACTTGCCCGGCCGGGTCAGAGGGGTCGAAATCCGAATCGTAAGCGACGTCTTGTTGCATTTCGGCATCATGATCTTGGAGTGCATCGTTTTTATCTGCAAGATTTGATGCATCTATTGGGTTGTTACCAGCTTGGCGTAGTGCTTCTTCTGCTGCCACGGTTCGGGGGAGATTGAATATTAGTGGGCCCAATGCATCATTGAGTGAAATGTGTATCAAAGTCGTAAAGAGAATGAGACCGAAGGTAAGAACTAAAGGTCCATAAGATCCCTTTACACCGAACAGTCCAAGGAGACATATTTCCGCGAGATATACTCCAGTTAGTAATTGATTTAGTGCCCGAGGGTAATGTAATCCCCGAGTGTCGCGTTCAGAGGAATAAACGTATAGTAAATTCCACCTGAAGCTTAGGTAGACGAGGAAGAGCCCAATTGTCGCAACGCCCAAAACGATGGGTGCGATAAGGGAATATGAGATTGCTAGCAACGATTAGCAGGAGTTCAGCATAAAAGAGAAAATTATGGAACGTACCGATGACACCCATATTCGTAAACACTGGGTATACACTTCCCCAATGAATCCTTCTCAGTCGATTGTGCTTGGCTGATCGAAGCTTTGGATTGAACCCAGTATTTGCCATAAGAACATGGCGAACGACACTACCGAGATGGACAATCCTATTTGCACTCATAGCAAGTCCCTGGAGGATAAAATAGGAAATATAGAAATTTGACGCTTTGGGAAGACTCGAGGAGAGGAGTTCTCTTGCGGATAGAGGGTTCTTGACGATATCGAGAATCGCAGCGGAGGCGGCTGATGTGAGTGTCGTAATAAGGAAGACCTGTACTATTTGGAAGATGAAGTATGCATTTTGGACAAATAATTCAACTTTGGATTCGGTGGCAATCCCGGACTGTCTGGCGCATACTAATAATCGTCAGTGCGAGCTTGTTTATATATTTCTGAAGCTTACCTCTCAAAATCCCTGGCACAACTGACATGAGCAACGCTAAAGCGACTGGAGGAAGCAATCCGGATATCAGACCCAATATGGAACTTGGTAATTTTTCCATCCAGGCTAGGAAAAACACTTTTTCGGTGAGAAACTTGATGTTTGAGATAATTCCAACCAGTGCAGCTGGGATAGCAAAGAAGATAACCATTGCCGCAATACCCCCTTGCACCAAAAATCTTCGCATTATTCTCTCCCACCAATGCATGCGTAAAGCTGGCCAGTATATCTCTTCAGGTCGAATACCGACAATTTCTGGTCTCATGTGGTTCGCTCGATGGTGGGCAAGCGTTTGATATGCACTTTGTGCATCGACTTGCGTTTGAAACTCGATAAAAACTGCAGGTATCGGTATGCCTTTCCGCTTTCGATATTTGCTTCGAAGTTTACCGATTTCGGGAGCAAGCTTCTTTAGTCGATTTCGAGTCCATTTGATAGTATCCACTCTTCTTCCGTAATTTGCAATTGGTCGATGGATTGGTCTTTGGCTGTATGGAATCCATTGTGCAGCAACTGAACCATTGATGTCCGGTAGTCGAACATCATGCACATATTCTGAGCTCAGAATTGGGGTTCCATCTGAACGATTGAACTCACCCGGTGTCTCAGGAATCGGTGATATTGGGCTCATCGGAGACATGGGTGGTGACGAAGTTGAACTTTTGGCAGTCTCCGTAACTGTCATGTTCGGATCTTTCTTCATTTCGCCATCAGCAAGCTCTTGCCTCGAACCGATAGGAGGATGCCCATTCGCAACTGCCTTCCTGTATGCAACATTGGCCTTTCGGATCAACTGTATTTCTGCTTTTTCCAGTCGAGCGGCAGTCTGATCTCGTTCGTTCACTAACTGATCCAGATCTTCGGTATCTTGTGGAATCCAGACATTCTTGACACTATCCCCAAATACTCTTCGAAGCTTCCTTTCGTCCAATATCTGCTGCGGAACACAGGTGAACAATACGGTACGCGACGAAAGTCGGTTTGCATATAATGGAGAAAGTAAATAAGCCTGGCGAAGACTTATGAAGTAAACACATTCTCGAGACACCATATAAAGGATAAATCCTAAGATCATCAGTAACTAATCTCTGACAATGAAGAGATTCATACCAAAGAATATCCAAGCTAGAAATGCATGTAAGTAAAACCAACTCGGGTTTTTCACATTTCCAAATGTCAGTTGATCAAGCTGCGTATTAGTTCCTCCACCTAATGCATGATATGGAAGAAGAGTAGGCCATGTAACGATACACCCAACTCCACATATCACACAGAGGATCTTTAGATATCGGAGGAACAAGAATCCATCAAGCGATGAATGATTCAAGACTACCGTATCCGGAGTCTGATAGAATGGTTTAATCCAGTTGAACCATCCATCAGGTAGCGCCGGCGACCTGTCACTATTGGGGTGTTAGCTTTTTGTACTTCTCTCATATCAAATTCTCATATATAATTTGCAAGGACAACCTACTCAACATCCAAACTCGCAAGAAATGTTCTCGGGGAATACACTCGCGCATATTTTCGACGGAGTATGATGAATATCACAATACACACAACGGCATATACAGCGACGGGTACAAATGTCATAAAAAGCGTAGAGAAAGATGCAGAATTCGTCGGCGCTAGGCCCTTCAGGGCCGATGTAGATGTTGCATTATTACGAGCACTTCCTACTCGCGGGTCCGATGCATTTACATCCTGTTGACGCTATTATCAGTGTTTTTCCAGCCATCGAGAGGAAGCGCCGCTCGCGCCGTGCGTGCCAGCGCAGGACCTCCGCCCAATTTTTCCCCGGATCTGTCTGTACTCACGAATTGTCTCTTGGCAAGCTCATAAATGACATCTACGAGCCTCTCATCACGCTCGAATTTCATTGCGATGCTTCGTCAGACTCCAAAAAACACCATGATACGTAGGTATCGTGAGTTGGGTGTTGTTCCGATAAGGTATGGAGTTTTCCCTTCTCGTGGCGCAGACATGAAAAGAATGATTTGCCGCTCGTCCCCCGAAGAGCTTGGTTCAGGGGGGTTGCATTCTGTAACGTTGGGGGCTGGCTGGGCTGGGCTTGCTTGCCATCCGAAAGGTTGCAACCTTTTCATTTTATCGAGAAGAAGATCAAACTCTCATTGGAGGCCTGGTAAATCGGTAAATCCCGCTTAATCTCGATGTAGTTGTACAGGGCTTAATCTCGATGCAGTTGTACAGGCTGATATCCAACAGTCAATATTGGATGGCATGCAGACAGCTAGACGTAAGCTTCTAGTTGATCACCAGTATGTACCATGTAAATATATTCACGTGATCAGCCTCGAAAGGGACTCCATTCAAGTTGCCAAGGAAAGGGGTTTTGAGGCAAATCATTTCTTCTAAATATGGAAGGTCGAAAATAGACGTCTATAAATGACTAGACGAGCTAGAGTCTAGAAGCATTCTACAGACTACAGTATTGAAAAAAACACTCTCACTTCTCAAGACTGTGCGTCGCTTTTTCCAAATAAACCTTGTTTCTTTGCCTTCATACCCAGTATCCCTGTCGCCACCAACGTCGTCAGATTCTCTTGTCCCCAACCATAGGCCACCAATTCTTCACGAGCTCCTACAGAGTCTGCAAAGTGGTCCTACCACCGACCTGAAGTGGAATGCTATGCGCGCCATAGCGGCCATACACACTTTTCTTGTAACCTTATAACCAAAGTTCTTGTTGATAGTTGATCATATGCCGAACTGCCAACCTGTCACAACTGATGTTGCACACCGCAGTTTGGCAGAACTATTTCCTGCGATGAGTCCAGGCCCTGATTGACATGACTGGTTCCCCTCCTGCTAATAGTCTGACCTGAACGCCTCTCGCAGACTTTGTGCCTCTCTAAGCTGGATGCAGTAAGAGGTCGTGCTAACATCCCGTGGTCAGTCACTTGATGGCCCGCAATAAACTTTTTAGCAGCAGACGGTATAAGAAAGCGTTGCCCAGCTGTTTTCACCCCGCTCCCTTGGCCAAATACATTCATCTTCAGCCTTCCCACACAATTAACATCGTACCTTCAACGCCTTGAGAGTACTTGCTCCAAGGAATAGAAATCCTTTGAACATTGGAAAGGATTTGCAAAGAAAGAAAAAGAAGGATAAGAGACTTGATCGCACTAGCGGCTCCACTGCGGAGGATATCAAGTAGGAAGAAAAGAGAAGAAAAGAACAAAGAAATTCGCAATTCACCTGAGATTTCTCGTGATATTCCACATCAAAGATATCAGTCAGGCTGAATACCATTCCATTCACCGCCGCACACTTCCCTCCACTTGGTAGAGTTATCGTTGAAACTGAATCTTGATATCACTCGACATCACTCTTGACTCATTTCAACCTCTTCCATACCCACATGCGCCACCCATATCATCGTCTCTAGACAAAGAAAAAACATCGATCAAAATGCTTTTCAAGTCTCTCCGCTCCAAGTCTTTCTCTAGAGGCACCAACAACTCGAGCATGGATGCACGCTCGCATGCAACCCATTATACCCAAGGCGACGCCATGGATACCAAGGGACCCACGACAACTATCATATCGTCCCCCGATTCCCAATCTAGTTGCTCTCGTCTCGCGAGGTTGTTTTCCTCGTACCTCGTAAAACCTCTCCCTCAGGAAAATGGAGATACGAGTCCGCGCGAGACTTTTATACTGAGATTGCCCGATTCCGGCAGAACGACAGGAAGCGACGACTACCAAAAGTTCATCGAGAAATCGCGAAAGGAAGCTGAGCGCGACGAGAAGCGCAAGTTGAAGGAGTTGAAAGAGGCCGAGAGGCGACGAAAGGAAGTGAATATGAGCCCGTGGGCCAGCCGGATGTAGGTCCCCGGCGACGCGAGGGTGCGTGAGAGGAAAGAGGTGTGTTGATGATGTATTGATGTATTGAGTCATCTGGGGAGATGAGATGCTCTGAAAATGATGCCGAACGAACCCTATTGCCGGGAACGGGTGATACCTTGGAACGCCAAAATATTATGACGTCCAAACAGTTCAGGACCCCTTTACCAAGCGAAGAGAACCGACGCGCGGAGCAAAATGGAAGTATACCCGTTGATGAGAAACGTAGGGTTGTAGGATCGATGGAAATTTGTCAAGAAGTGGCCTGCTGGTGCAAGACTTGGTTCAGTATCCGAAGGTCGAGACACTCAACATGAATGAAAAACACGCGACATCGACTTGGGACGTTGTCTGATATATGAAGACCAACACAGTATAACGATCTTCAGATGTTGAACGCCGCGTGGCCACCGTTACCACCGTGGTCTTTATCTACTGGTCGGGAGTTGTTGGTTTTATTGCGTGCTCAAGCCATTGCAGGGCAGGGCCACCGAAAGAAGTATCGCGATGCATGGATGAAGGGTATGTGCCCCCGACTATGCAGGAAAAGAAAAGTTTGTAATAGTACGCTAACCTTTAGCCGTTTAGGTATCATGCCACCCTATTTTAATACTTTACTTAATTGTGGGGGTTATGGGGGTATGGAGTTTCGAAAGCGTCGGCTTGAAAGAACAAGCGAGGGGGGGTTTCTAATTAATTTTATTTAATAAGATGGATATCACCTATTACCTATCACCTATCAGATTTCTATCTTTACTCTACTCCTTGCCAGTTTATATGGCTTACTGGACTTTTTACGTAGTGTTTTTGACACCCGTTAGTAGGTTGAATTCAACCCTTGCGAAGTTGTGGGTAATTCATACTCGTAAGTCCAATCCATACGGAACGTCAGAACGCCACACTGTCATCATTGCTATGCTGTGTAGTTACCAGATGATCTTCTAGAACCTGGAAAGAAAGGGCAAGTAATACGTGATGAATATCCTAAGATTCTCGATAAGTTTTAGTGCTACATAGACATTAACTTTTCCCGGTTCTCCTTGAAGGTTTTCGTGTAATTGGTACCAGACCGCTATTACAAATTGGGTAATCTTACAAGATGGTAGGAGAAGTACTTTTCTAAGCGGGCTGATTCCTCTAGTTTTTAGGGCCTGTTTGGCTAGTATGTAAATTAGAATTTCCCCACCAACAGAGATTTTGCGTATATCTGGTTTGTACTCAATCTAAGTTTTGCGGGTGTTTGTCTCATTATTGAAGTTTGTACTATTGAAGTTTATAAATTGTATACAATTCTTTTTAGATATTCGGCCACACAAATTAGGTATGAAAAGTTATATAACCAAAAACCTCAACGATTTAGAATTGCATGCATATCTAGCTATCTCCTCGTTCAAACATATGTACGTTTCTACTTTTAGGTTTGCGATTTCCTGTTTAAGTGATATGTTTCTAAAATAAACCCCTTTTTAAAGCTTATCTGTGTCAAAAGGAAGACTTGAATTTAACGGGAGTAAATCTAAACAGGTTCTCAGACTTGAAGTAGATATCGCCGAGCCCAAAATCGAAAGATACATAGGGGTGAACGAGGAGATAGTATCACCCTACTACGCCTACTACCCCTACTATATGCCCCTATAGAACACTACTAATAAAAGTAAAACTCAGCTAATTTGTAGGCGTGACAGTAGTAGAATCCGTTACCAGTCTTCACTTTTGACGAACTTTACTTTATTCACTTCTTAATAGACTTCACATCTTAATAGTCTTCACCTGTTAACAATCCTCACTCCAAACAATCCCTACTCTACACAATCATCACTTTATTCTTAACTCCACTTTAATATATACCTCACTTTATAACAGACTTCACTTCTTACTAGTCTTCACTTTTAACTAACTTCACTTTCCACAGTTCTTCACTTCTAGCAAACTTCACTTATTACAGGCTTCACTTTATTACAGGCTTCACTTTATTACAGACCTCACTTATACCACTTCTTCACTTTTAACAGCCTTCACTTTACCCAATTATCACATAATATAATCTCAACCCTTAGCACTTCTTCACTTCTTCACTTCTTCACTTCTCGCCTATCTTCACTTCCTACTTGTCTTCACTTCTTATATATCCTCACTTCTCACAAGCTAGAAGTGAAGATAGAAGAGAAGTGAGTATAGATAAAAAGTGAGGATAGGCTAGAAGTGAGGACAGGCTAGAAGTGAAGATAGTTAAGAAGTGAAAACAAGAGAGAAGTGAGTATAGGCAATAGGTGAAGACAGCAGCAGCCTCTACTCACTTCTCTCTTGTTTTCACTTCTAGCCTGTCCTCACTTCTAGCCTATCCTCACTTTTTATCTATACTCACTTCTCTTCTATCTTCACTTCTCCCTTATGTTCACTTCTTTATATACTCACTTCTAATTTTCACTTAATCGAGTATTTACTTCTAGCCTATCTTCACTTCTAGCCTGTCTTTACTTCTCGCCTATCTTCACTTCTAGCTAGTCCTCACTTCTCGACTTCACTTTCTATAAACTTCACTTTACTATAAACTTTACTTTATTATAGACTTTACATTTAACACTTCTTCACTTTCCACAGACTTCACTTTCTCCTAAACCTCACTTTTAACAGACTTTACTTTATTACAAACTTTACTTTATTACTTTCGACAGACTTCACTTTCGACACACTTCACTTTAGACAGACTGCACTTCATTTTAAGCTTCACTTCAAACAAAACTCACTTTTTTATAGACTTCACCTTATTATAAGCTTTACTTCAAACCAACCCCACTTTATTACAAGCTTTACTTTCGACAAACCTCACTTCAATACAAACCTCACTCCCTATAACCTCACCTCCATAACCTCTCCTCAAGCCAATCTATATATACTATATTACCTACTTAATCGAGTATATCTATACCAAGAAACTATAATACTACCTAACTACACCTTAAAATCCACATTTCTATAAAGTATAGATAAAGTCCTCTATTTATTTATACTATAATATAGATACTATATACTATATATAGAGAATACAACCTAGCTCCTAGGTTAAGTAAGGAGTATAGGTTCTATAGTAGAATAGATAAAGGAAGTTATAAGCAAGTATTATACTATATACTATAGATTGTTAATTTTAGTGTTTAGAAGGTATACGCAAATAGGCGAGTAATTGGTTAGGTGGTCCTTAGTAGAGAGTGTAGAGGTAAGGTAAGTAGAGGGTGGTAAGGGAGGAAAGTAGAGTAAGTGATACTATATACCTTAACTACTCTCACTTTACTCTATATTACATTACTTTACTTCACTTCACTTAACCTACCCTTACATCCCTCTATATCACTTACTACCTACTTACCTACGAACTTACTTAACTTACAACCTACATGTATAAAACACTATAAAGTCTATTAAATCTTAATAACTCATATCTTTAATTATACTATACCTCTATCTACAAAGTCTATCTACCTAAGTCTATAAACCTAAAACAATCTATACTCATCCCCCTAATCCCCTATCCCCATATAAATTATTACAAAGCCACTCTCTAAATATAAATTTAAATCTAAAGTCTAATTTTAATTATATATTAACTATTATAAATTACTAATACACCCACTTAAGAAAAGAGCCATCTTCATCACCAACCAGATATAGGAAATAGACCCCAAGTACTTTAGTTACAGTTAGTAGACTAGTCGGGTTAGGGACGTAGGTCTATTAGATTTACACCGGTCATAAGACTTTGGTACGGCGCCAAATAGTATACAATTATTTTTCGAAAAATAGCACAAAATCGATAGATTTACATGGGTTCTTAGAACCGAGTAAAAAGTGGGCAAATTGGTGATTTGTACAGTACAAAACCCATAACAAAAACTTGTGCGAGTCAAACAGGCCCTTAGATCAGGATTCTGAGACGAATGAAACTATGTCAACATCATATTCATCTTTATTTAACGTCATTTATCCTTCTCGTTCTCTTCTTCTGAAGTCTTCGTCGTGCTCTCTCAATTCTTCCCTGCGAGTCTAAAGGTACTCTTCTTCTGACCTTACTCCTTTTCACAGTTTGATGCTTCCGCTCATTTCTTTTTTTCTGTGCCCTCTTTTTCCACTCCTGTAAAATTACCTGTACCTGTTCCTCCTCTGGCGTTGGTTTTGACCAAACAAGGTTGACAAAACTGAAGTAAACAGACGTATCTGAGCTTGCATACCTGGGGGGCTTAGAGAATACCACCTCACCGCCCCTTTTTGGCAAACGAGCTATTGAGAGAATGGTTCGCCTGTCACCCTCTTCATGCACAATTGTGATCTTACTCCCCGCTTCATTTATGGAGATAAAATCTCGGTAGAGTGTGTCTTCAGGGATACATAAGATATATCTCTAATAAGGTTAGATTCTATACGTTTACTTTTAAACTACGTAAAAAGGTATAAATTTACGTTCTGAGCTTATATATTACTAGAAATGTCGTTCTATCCTTTTTGAACTCGGGGCTAGAGCTTATACCCTTGTTATTAAGTATTAAGGACTAAATAGTCAATTAGTAAAGTTATATTAGAAGAGTAATTTCGAATTCGGTAATACGTTGTAAATAATAATACTAAGCTCAACCTTTCTTATAAATATTAAGCGAGTAACTCTAAAATATGAGTTGTAATATAAGTTGCGCTTTTTAATTTACTATTCCCCTATATGAAAAGCTATTATATTCTAATTATACCTATATGTAGCTGGTTTTCTTTTTCTTTCTAATATACATATATGAGAAAGATCGATCTAAGATCTCTATATACCAAAATCTCATCAATAGCAAACATTAAACCTTGCTAATTTACATCTATTTTCTCTCCATACTGACTCTGCTGCCAGGCGAAACGTCTCACACAAACCATGGGGACTATCTTATAGGTTTCTCATGTTCACCTTAGACTTTTTCTTCACATTTATCTCCACCTTTTTCACTCCCTTTTTCACCCCCTTTTCCCTGTCATCTTCTACAGGCAAAGCCAGACATATTGGTGATTGCTCTTTGCACCAAATATCTTGGCTACTACGACAAGGATAACTGTCACATTTTCCCTTAGTGGCCTTAGACGCGCCCTTGTAATAAAAAAAACAACTTGTTTCGTCGTACCGGCAGGACGGAACGCAGATGGAGGATTTACTGTTCATGGCAGGTATCTAAAGAGAAGTCCCAATATCAGGACTGTTTCAAGGCAGAGCATAAACAGGGTAGAGGAAAATTGCACTTACCTTCACGCAAACAAGTGTCTTATCATGGCAGTCGTTATTGACTCTGCAGGTTTCGTAGTTTTTCGAATTTTCAGGGCCGGCATCTTCGAGTCCATCATCGAAGTACGCAATTGCGGAATTCGCATCGAGATGCGCGGTGACGTTCGCCATGGAAAATTTCCCAGTATTAGCAGAGGGAGCCGGTTTCATATCGCCTGTCTTGTTCGCACTGATAGAAAACCCTGTTGAGCCTGCAACACAAAGACTGGGTTGAGTCCAAATTGCATCCGCAGCATACTGCCAAAGCGCCGTAAAATTGAATACCGTCTTGGGTGTAAAGTAAATCCGACAATCCGCAGCTTGATAAGCGAATTGCAAAGGAGTCGAGTCATCACTTCGAACTTGGTCGCGGAGGTTAACACTCGCGGAGGAAATATAAACATCTAAATAATCTTCGCGGCTAGGGATGAAATATGAGTTTTGCGGATGGTCGTTTTCTAGGATTTCTTGGGTGAAATCAATGTCGACGTCGAGACTTTCAATGTCATATTTTATTGCGCCTCGAGAACTGCTGGCTTGCATGGGACCTGGGATTGGTTTTCCACCTGCTACTACCACACGTACGCCAGCTTCGTACTGCATCATTTCTAGAAACAGAGAGCATGCTGACGAGCATGCACCATCTGTAAGCTTTAAAATCGTCAGTTTTTGTTGCCTATTGGATGAGTACGAAGGCCAAGATAACTTACAATGACGATATTCTCTGCAGTAAAAGGCGGAGCTGAGTCGGCTTTTCCCGAACTCAGCCCATAGCCAGTGGTAGTAAACGAGCCATTGAAGAAACCAATACCAGCGTCAATAAAAACACTATCGGAAAGATTATATTTTTGAGTTGTGGTAACTTGATCGCCATTTTGTGTGGTTGGGCCAAAAAACTCGCTCCAAGACTTGAAGGTAGTGTCTGTATTAGCATTCAGTTTATTCGAAGAAACCCATTCATTAGCCGCGAGAGAAAAATATTCGTCTTCTGTGCTATTGAGACTTGTGAAAGTGTTTGTTATGGTTTGGCCCATAATGTTGGCGTAGGGGTGGGCACGTAGTCGACTCCCAACGAATGGGTCAATGTTTGGGAAGAATTGCCTAAAAGTATCAATTGCAAGCAGAGGTTGACCACCCAGATTTCCCTGAAGATCAATGACAACTTTGCTTCGCTTAGCGTCAAGACTTTTAGATGGTTGGTTAGCAATGAAGTATTACGACGGAAGTTTAATTCACTTACGTTTTCTGGATAAACTGAGCCACCGTACTTTGAAAAGTCTTGACAGTTTCCTCTTGTGCCACAAATCCCGGTATACTGAGCACCGAGATCTGAGAGTTGTTGAGAATATAACCTGTTTTCTGTGTTAGCTTCATGTCCGACTATGAAGCCCTAAGACTTACCTGATACAAGACCACCATTACCCAGATTCTGTTGAGCAACATCAGGGCATCCAGGATATGCAGGCAAATTCCATGTTTCAGCACACTTCGAAACGTCACTCTCGCTACGGTTGGAGGTTATCTCTGATGCAGATGAGCTGTTGAAGTTGCTCGTAGAATTGTCATCAGCCATGTCGCTGGTTGGATCGAAACCAGCAGGATAGAAACTGAGCACAAAGGAATTGTAGAAGTCACTATAACAGAATCAGTATGATTGAAGGCCACAGATAGAAGATCATGGTATCTCACCCCCCGGTCTCCAATGGGCCGGTTGGCCCTTGATCATGATAATAAGCGAAATACTTATCTGTGACCTCAGTTCCATTTTCGAGCATGAAGGTTATGCTGTCGCCAGGATACAATGATGCACTCCCACCAAAAATGCTAAAAGTCCCTTGAATATCTAGCATTGGGCTCAACATTAATTGATTCCAGTCTGAATGTGCTTCCAAGTTTCCAAACGAGTTTTTGGCAGCAAAATCCGAAAGATACTTTGTAACTTCTACACCATTGATTGTCGCAATTGCCGATAGAGTTCTATCACCGTCATCGAAGTCTTGCAAATCTGTCGCCAAATAGACCTTGGGGATTTGAACACCGTCTAATGAAACCGAGACAATGTCTCTCAGGCTTCCGAAACTGAAAACGGCGAGTGCTCCAGCGTCTAAAGAAAGATGTGCATCATGTGCTGCTTGTATGAGACTAAACAGTGCTGCTTCAAACTCGTACTGGTTGGGGAAAATGCCGTTAATGATACCGAGCTGCAATTGTTCAAGACCACTGATCAGGTCTACGGCTGGTTGTTGATATGTTTTTGGGGGATTCTTGAGATATGAAAGAGTGCTTTGGAATTGAATCGTATCATTATAGTATTTGATAAAACGCGTAGATATGGCAGGATTAAACGGAACGCTGGTGAGACATTCAAACGCAAGACTCGCGTTGAAAAAATAGTCTAAGTCATAGTGTCAGGACTTTTTCACAAGACAATAATTGGATGGTAGAAAAAACAGACCTCCTGAGTTGACGATTTCCCCACATGCCGTGGATTGTGGTGCCGCGGGCTCAGTTGTGGTCGGAACTGCAAAAGAAAACGAAACCGAGGATAGTAGCAATGCACAACACACGAGTGGGAAATACATTTTGTGTAAACGAGTGGCTATCATCGAAGAATGATGGAAATAATAATTAATTGCGGTTCGAGACCAAGAACTACAAGCCGTGCTGGAAAAAAGTGTTCCTAGAATAAACTGGGGGATGCCCTCTTTCTATTACTGAAAGTTAGCGGAACCGGTGACAAAAGCGTAAGTAAGTCCGCTTCAATGAGCTCCGTAAAACCGTTATTTCCGAGCTTATCCTAAGCCCCGTTATTCGACCTATAAGAAAGACCGGGTGTGCCAATGTTCTGACATGCAGCCTATATGCACGTCAGCCTATTTTGTTATTTTTAGGAGAATTAGCCCCATATTGGCCCCCAATGTATAGTCACCGTTACACTTCAAACCTTTACGTGAGAATGATCTCGAAGATTGAATTAGGCCATCAATATGTACTTCACCGCATCGTTCGTTACACAGACAACCGAAAAATATTTGATAACCAGATTGATTTAGAGAGTTTACCTTCGTGTTCAACAAATCTTAAGCTCGGTTTTCTAGCATCACAGGTTCGGCATCCATTCTGCAGCTTTAGCCTGCCGGTCATTCGTCTACCGTATCACATGATCCTTCTCCAAGGAATTATACTATAGTCTCAAATGTATTCAAGCCTATCAACTAACAAGCCAAACGGGCTCATACGAGTCCTTCGCGTCCTGTCAAGCCACGGAGAAGCCATAAACTGCAAGTTGGAAATCATCGATTTAGATTCCTCAAACGTTCCAAAATACTCCTGTTTATCATACACATGGGACAAGCCTCTCTACGAAGAACACCTCTCCAAAAGAGCAAAATGGCTCACCCGAACCTGCTCAAACACACCAACCATCAGTATTAACGAGGAAATCCTGAAAATAGGAACCAACCTCCACGAAGCACTGCTGAAAATGAGAGAAAACGGGGTGGTCTCAGACAAGAATCTGATATGGATTGATGCCGTATGTATCAATCAAGATGACATGAAGGAACGGTCTGAGCAAGTCGCGAAGATGAGCAAGGTTTATCAGAGGGCCGAACGAGTCGTTGTCTGGCTAGGACCAGAGGATTTCGATCCTAGTACCACCGCGAGAGGAATAGAGATGATGAAGCGTCTGGCAATTGTGAAGGAGAAGAATCTAGATGTTAATATCCCGAATCATCCACGGCATGATCAAGGATATGAAAAACTTGGTCTCGAGCCTATCAATCATGGGGATCGCGTAGCACTTGGCACCTTTTTCCGACGCAGATATTTCGGTCGGGTGTGGATTTTGCAGGAAATCTTCGCAGCGAGGGATATCTTGGTTCTGTGTGGGGGTCACCTGCTTAGTTGGAGTGATATTAGTATGGCTGCTAGAACGCTTCGAGGGACACGCATCGGGAAGATTCTAGATGGCGAGATGGACGTTGCTGCTTCTGCGAGTGAAGAAAAAGAAAAGTCGTGTATTGTTAGCAACCAGTCATATTTTGAAGCTTTGAGGGTCTCAAAGCAGAACAATCAACGACCTTCTTTGGAGACTCTGTTGATGTATAGTCAATCTTGTGGCGCAACTGATCCAAGAGATTACGTATTTGCCATCTTGGGGATCTGGAAACATTTTCTAGAGAGTGACGACGAACTGGCCGGTTTCATTCTTCCTGATTATGTTGCTGATATCAAAACTGCCTTCACGAAAGCAACTATAGCTTGTATGATCGAAAGCGGGAATCTGAATATTCTCTCGGGTATTGAAGACTCTTCATTCTATTCAGAGTCGAAAGACAAAAATGGTCTTCCAATTCTTCTCCCTTCCTGGGTCCAGGACTTTACGATTCCCCGAAAGTCGCACCCGTTAAAGGAAGTGCTGAGCCTAGTCGACGACCAACGTCATTGGAATATGGGCGCAGGAATGGAGTGGGATATCTCGCCACTCAAAAGCTGTTTGAGAACAGAAAACGAAGATATCTTTGTACTACCAGTCGAAGGAACCAAAATAGACTCAATCGAAGAAATATCCACAAGTGACGACGAAATCGTCTTAGATCGTGACTTCTACACCTTTCTCGCCATCCTCCAAAACCACATCAACTCAACCTCTCCCTCAAACATATCCTCCAGCATCGAATCATTCTGCAGAGCACTCCTGGCAATACCCTCCAAATCCCCCACCGACTTACACAAAACCCAAAAAGCCTTCCGGTTACTCATAACAATGTGGGTATGGGAACTAGAAATCGACCTCGAAAGATGCGAAGACCCCGAAGACCTTGAAGACTTCTCGGAAACATACCTACAAACCAAACTACTTATGGCAGACCTCTCAAACATAGATACGACAGAGACGATTCCAACATGGACAGAAATCCAAGATTTAATTCGAGTTTCGAAGGAGGAGTATGATGATGAGTTTCCTAATCACTTGAGTGAGGCACATGATGAGATATCAAAGCGGTTTAAGCACGTCTTTCTTGGGCGACGAATGTTTAGGACTGAAGATAATTTCCTGGGTATTGGACCGAGATCTATGGAGGATGGGGATCAGGTTGTAAGTCTAGAACTAGAATGCGGACTTTTGCAAGAGGAAATGTGAGCTAATCGGGTTATAGTGGGCAATTGCAGGTGCTGAGATGCCTATGATTCTACGACCTCTGGGTGCTGGGGCATGGAAGCTGATTGGTGAAACTTATGTACATGGATTATCGGAGGGGAAGGCCAACTCTACCGTTGGGAATGTAAAGGAGAGAATCATGTTACGATAATTAGATATATTGTAGTGTAATGTAATTGAAACCTTTGAAGTGAATTTCCGCTCGCTTAAACTCTCTCCCTCCTTCCCATGTTCTTGTTTAGTGAATCAAACCTCGATTTATCAGTTCTAAAGGCTCCTATTCGCCAATACAATATATTCTCTACATGGCTTGCTGTAGCCCAATAATATTCCATGTATTTCTACCACCACTACAACCTGTAAATGCGCGAAATCACCCATCTAAATTCCCATGTGGGCGTGGAGAAAAACAAGCCTTTATTCATGTATCCACTAATATTTATCACTTTATTAGAGTGTATCCACATCCAGCCTCATCCTGATCTGAGCATCGCAATTTATAGTGCCAATACCACAAAGCGACTCTATAGCAACCACCACCTCATTCCTCATACCCACCTAAATGTGACACCACAAAAACAACTTCTTATCCAGACCATGCTCAGCAACCGCTCACAATAAAAGAACCAATATTCCACCTTCAAACTCCCAAATACCCAAGTTTGCGGTAGGCACAGACCGCCCACCTCAGTGCAGTCTATCTGTCAAGAAAGAAACCAGCAAACCCATGCCAATCATCAACATCGGCTCTATACTTCGTACTCGCTTACCTCGCCATCACAATGCGTATTTCTTAACATAGCAAAAACGCGATAGCCAAGCCACAAACAGACGTCAATATAATAAAAACAAATAGCTATCCCACACGGCAAAAGTCTTGTTATGACTTCAAACACCTCTTTTCTTGCTATGTTTGCTTGACGACTGTGCGTCCAGTGATGCTCCGTGGCTGAGATTGGCCGGTTATATACATAAAACCTTATTCAGACAGTGAATTGAACACAAACATTTTCTTGCTATCTCCCTTCAGCATACTGGGTGGCAGTGTAAAGGTGCGCAACTCATCCAACTCGGCGGGTTACATACATGAAACCAAAACCCAACCAGATGCCCGGACAATGAGTGAGCTATATACCACCGTATTCTCCATGGGAAAATAATTATAAATATGGCTCATCCCAAGATCTCTTCCTCTTCCTCCTCACAGGATTTCGAGCTTCTAGCCCTCCCATTTGCTCGCTCAAAACGCACAAAATGAGATTCCTCTCTACAACTTCTACACTTCTAGCACTTACAACCCTCACCCTAGCCCTCCCCTCAAATACCAGTCCACAACGCGAGCTTTCACCATCCCTCAATTCCAGACAACAATGTACCAGGAACCACAAGCCATGTGAAGTCATGGAATTGGTTGGCGGTACTGGGGCTGGAGAAGGGTGGGCAGCCAACGTAAGTCTTTCCTCCTCTCTTATTCTTTCTGTCTTCTTTATCACATTTTCCTTCGTTTTGTTTCGCTCGCGTGGGTAGATATAGCTAACGGTTATAATAGTGTCAGCCAAATAATAATATAGAGGAGTGTAAATGTTGGCTGTGGGTCTATATGCTACCTTATTATCGGGTAAGTTGACATGCTCAAGGCGAAGGGAGTGATGGAAGTGAAGGGAGATGGGAGGCGGAGTGTAGGGAAGTGTGAGTGAGTGAGAGAAATGCTGATTTTAGTATTCGTAGTGTGCACGGTATAGTGGGAAGAATAAACCACCGTGGTTGGACTAGGGTTGCTGGAAGAGTGGGTTTTAGTGGTTAATTCTGTTCTATCCCAAGACAATCAACAGCCAACGACAGAATCTACCATTAAAGGAGAGAATGCATCTACATTTCCGGGTCGATACAATTACGCTAGTATTACCAGTAATAGAAATGGTGATAGCAGTGAAATCTCTTAATACCAACCGTCTATTTTGATCCCAGTAGCTAGCGAATATCATTCATTGCCTTCGCATGTTAGTTATAGAAATCTTAGGAGAATCGATCAGACCATTTATAACTTCACGCCGTTCGGAATAACACCCCCCCACCTCAGTTCTACACGCTTCTAGGCTTTCTTCTTCTCAACTTGTTTACCAACATCCTTACCCCCAACAAGTCCCTATACCTCGCTCATTTCCTCTTCTTCCAGGTAATCATAAAGCAGGCACCGCAAACTATTCGCGTCCTTTCCAGGTTGCGCCCCCCTCTCCCCCCCCCCCCCCCC
>UNPR01000028.1:262024-298684 GCA_900536425.1 Hymenoscyphus linearis | reverse complement strand
CCCCAAAAAAAAAAAAAAAAAAAAAAAACTCACACAAACCCAGGACACCATCCCCCTCCTCTCCACCCCGCTAACAGACCCCTTCTCCACGCCCTCCCTCCTAACCACTTCCCTCCTAGCCCTCCAATCCACAATCCTGAATTCCTGGCCGAGACTCCTCACGCAACCGCACTACAGGTTGGAAGTAATAAAAATGCTCAGTCTATGCTGGAAGAACCTTTCCAAGGCCGCTATCCCAGGAGAAGACTCGAGTCAAGGGGGTTCGGAAGTAAACAAAGTAATGAAGGAATTGAAAATCACAGGGAGGATATTCATGGCGGCCGCTGAGGGGGCCGGGGTGGATCTAGCGGGGGAGGTTGGAGTGTTGGTCGAGAGGGTTGGGGGTGTGGGGGAGGTGTTTGGTTTGGATGGTTGATGGGTAGGTAGATATTAGAGGATGATTTATGGGAAAGGAAAAACGTGAGGATATTTCGTAAATGTGGTATTGATTTATATATACTTCCTAGTCCCTTCCATCCCCATCATCAACAAAACAAAGTAACCCCAAACTCCACGCTACCAAATATGCTAATCCAAACCAAACCAAAAAACAATCACCCATCAATCATCAATCATCTTCTCCGCCCCCAAAACCGCTATACGAACTAATACTCAATATCAATCAATCAACAGGCTGTTGCTTAAAAAGACTCTTTCCCATCAGCCACTTCCGATAAGCCTTATACCTCTTCTTCCCCAGATCATCCTCCTTAACCGTCAACGGATCCCTGCCAACCCTCAAAAAACTGCGATACTCCTCCAAATCCCCCTCTTTGATGGCCAACTTCCCAGCTCTCTCCTTCTCCGCCTCCTCCTCACTCTCGTAATCCCCCGCGGCTCCAACGATCCCGATATCCATCCAACTGCCCTGTACATAATTCTCGTACTCGCCGTCGAACTCGCGCGGCACCTCGGTGCTTACTACTAAAGGCAAGCGTTGTGGATGCTCGATGTACCGCGCGTAATCTTCTGTATCTTCGGGACTTACACTTGGGTTGAGGGATTCGTGGACGACTTGTGTGAAGGTCCATTGCGCTGCTTTACTCTTATCCAACGGTGTTAATTTCAATTTCACCTCACCTTGATCCGGGGTCCTGGACGTGGTATCCTTCATAATTCCATGATGCTGGTTCTTCTCATGGATCGGCTGAAGCCAGCGCTGAATACTGATTCGTTTCGTAGCCGTAGCAGTTGAAATTATTGAAGCGGTATCATCCGCATCATTTTCTTCGGTTGGTTGATCGCTAGGTTCCATGATCGTGACACCTTTCGAACGGGGCTTTTTCTTTTCCGGTACGTCTTGGTCGTGTTCGGTACGCACTTTGAAGGGGGAGAGATCGTAACGTCCTTCTTGTGTAGGTTTGGGTGGGATGTAGCGGAGTGTAGAGTTAAGTTTTTGACGACCCATGTATGAGAAGATCTTCTGGGTTGAGGATAGGGCGAGGGGTTTGTAGTATTCCAACCAATAATCGTCAAAATAACCTATCGGTTTGTTGACTTGAAGGCCGGAGGGTCCGACATATTTCGGAAGTACCCGTTTTTCGAGGTACTCAGGCGTGTACCAATTGATATAGCTCCTTCGTTTGCGAGCTGACCACGCTCGTGGGTTGGCATGGTGGAGATAATAATCCGTTGCAAGATCCCAAAGCATTGGCTGACCTTGGACGAATATGTAATTTCCGAGAAAGAGATTGTAAGCTTCTTGTCTTTGGCCGTCAAGGAAAGAGTTGTTGTAATATCGCTTGAAACTTTCTACCATGTCACGGGAGTGACTTGTCCATTGATTGATCTTTCGATACGTTTCCATAGTATTGACTAACTGCGATCCTCCATATTGAATAGCAATTGTGTCGCCGTGATCATGGTACATGTGAGTGAAAAGGTTGACAGCATCCGTATCAAAGTTGACCACAGGATCGCCAATGATGCCTAACGCATGGAGCTGGTAACCCAAAGCTTTCTTGCCAATGATGAACTGGGCAGCATTCGTGCGATCTAAGCAGTCGATACAATTCGTTCTCGCAACTCCATTTTGCACTTTTGGCATGGTCGTGATGCCATCTCCGTTATGGAAGAATCCAGTAGTAGTAACGACATCTTCGGCAATGCTTTCAAGCGTTCCAATGACATCTGAATCCCTCGTCTTCGATGCACGGCTCATGTCCCAAGCTTTATGAATGATCTTTTTGTCCTTTGGCAGGAACTGGTTGAGATAATCTATCGCAGTCGTGAACTCCTTCAATAGTTTCGACTCTCGGGGTGTTCGTTCACGAGACTTCACCAGATTCAGCACATATATTGGCGCACCATATCTTTTGAATAAGTCATCAAAGTGCAACGCCGCTGCACTATAAAAGGGATCTACCAGATTTAACTCGATTGGCGGTTTAGGCGTCACCCCAGTATTGTCTTGTGTCCAGTATAACGGGATGCTTCCTCTGTGTTGTACGTAGGAGGTATAATTGGGATTGGTGAACAAATTAGCGCCTGGAGCATGAAATGAGGTTGTCAAAACCTCTGATACTATTTGCTCAGTTTCAACATCATTGGCAACATAACCCTGTGCAAATTAGCAAAATACTGTTATTCATTGACGACATTAACATACCAAGTCATTGGCACCACGCTTCAAGAAACGAGCTCCTGCAAAATAGCGTGAACGCCGGGCGATAACTGTAATGTAAACGGTTCGTCCGTAGACCGCAATTGCTATTTCAAATTAGTCTAATAGCCTTGATATCACTATTTTAAGCCTACCAGATTGATCAATATAACCATGAATAATCGGCAAACACCAGTCATGCGTGTTCTTCAGTTCTTTGGCAGCAGGTTGAAGCATGTAGCTATTCCACACAAACATGGAATTATAATCTTGCGGATGTGGATACGGGTCTCCATTGGCTACAGCTGCCCTCTCGGTCATAATATTATGTTGCAAAGTTCTTGTGATGTCGTAAGAATAACTGAAGTAAAAGGAACGATTCAGGTCGAGATTATTAAGAATTCCCAGAAATCGTGCTTCCTCGTTATTTTTCAAGTCTGGTTTGAATCTCGAACTGGCGCCCGTAGTCAATGGAACTAACTCGGTGCCATCAATGGAATATGTAAAATGGCCCCCGATCATGGCCACTTGGCTCCTCTTTGTGATTAGAAGCATATAATATGCTCCTGTGAAACGTATGAAACCTAACAAGCCCCATGTACTACATCTCAACTTCATGCCTCCAGTGCTCTTGTTCCCATCATCCACCGCATTTAACAGCTGGATCATCTCTTGTCTAGTATAAACAATCTCGTCTTCTGCGATGCTCAGAGTTCCAGCATCTGCCGTTCTGTCAATCTTGAGAATTCGAAAGCGCCTATCCATCACATCGGCGCCAACAATATAATATCGAGTTGCCGTTTCGTAGAGAGAAAATTTGTGCATCTTGCACACCCCTTGATCGCCGACCTTTTCATAAACTGCTCCTTTATTCCTCTTCATATCGGATCCGGGACTTCTCGTCCTCTGAAATGGTTGTGCAGTCGACTCCTCGTCGTCTGCCCCATCGCCTTTCGGATCGGGGTTGTTGTTGTGTAGAGGAGGGAACTTGGGGAGTTCCTGGTCGTCTGCCTCGGGCTTTCTAAAGTCCATGCTCAAAGGTGAAGTCATGACAGAAGTAGACCCCGACCCATTTTCGGTGGTCGATGCTGTAGCTACGCTGGCAGCGTCGAAATGAACGTGGTTGCTGGATTTATCCCCTCCAACGGGAGAACGACCCCGGCGGGGCGTTCCTTCTTCTTTATCTGCCATGTTTTGAGACAGTCAGACAGTCATGAAATTGGTGTTACAATGTCATGGTTGGTAAGTGAGTTGAAGGGTTAGCAAATGCTGCTTCTCTAGTACTGGATTAGTGCTGCTGATGCTGCTGCTGCTGCGAGGACTTTTGTGAATGGTGTTGTCATGCGTCCGATGCGGTATATTTCCAGTGATTCAAGCTTGATGAGCACTGGGAAGATATCGTCACTATCTAATCGCTCGGCAGGGGAAAAGAAAACCCATGTAGACCCACGCAGCCGGTTGTCAGACTCTCACCCGCAACCTCCCAAGTGCCAACGGAGAAAGTTTAGTAGGTAGTAAAAATAAGAGAAAATACGAGCAGGTTTAATTTAATCTGGTTTGCGTGTACTCAAGTACCTAGGTACCCATCCAGTGCTCCAGCATGTCCACCTGCAGCTCATAGGTACTAGGTACAAGTACCTAGGTACCCTAGCACTGCTCTCATCATGTGACTGTGACAAGGAAGCTGCCCAGTTGCACCTACAAATGGAACCTTGGAATTCCCCCGCCGCGGGCCGTTGGTAATAAATGGGCATCCACTGACTGACATCTCAAACAACAGATTCATGGATGTGCAAGGTACGAATTTGGCCATGTGAATCTGACATACTAGTGACTGTACCTAGGTACTCGAATATGCTCCATGGCTCAATTGAGGTTGACAGTGACGATCCGGTATTAGTATGGAACCAGTAGGTTGTACTGTTTTCTATCAGTCCGATGATAGCAGTAAGTGATACTCAAATAGGAAGTAGTCACAGTTGTCCCCAGTCTAAGACGAAGCATCTAAGATAGTTGACACCACCACCACTACACTACCACTATCACCGAGCCGATCTGCCCACTGAGGTAGCCTGTAGGAGTGAGGTGTGGTGGACAAGTATAGAGTATGGTAGGCATGGTAGGCATGGTACTCGAGTACTCGAGTAGGCATAGGCATGGCATGGTACAGTAGGGTCTAGGGTTCAGGACTGCTGCACTCGTAAGCCATGTGAAATTTGACATAAGCCCATCTTCCATCTTCCATCTTCCGTCCTCCGTCCTCCGCTGGCTGGTCTGGTCGTCACTCGTCACCTCACTCGTCGCTTGTCGCACTCGCATGTGAAATTGCCAGGCCGCTGTTCCAAGTCCGCGGGCGTTGTTGGATCACCACCACCTGCACCGCACCACCACTGGACCACCACCACCACCATATTTCCCCCCCTCTTCTTTCTCTCCCCTTCTCTTCCTTTCCCCCAAAAGAGTCACATTGCCCGATTCTGTCATTATGTTCTCATCCCCTCCTCGCTCGTTAGCACTCTAAATGCGATTATAATGTCTGATGACAATACTCGGGCACAACAGGCGTTCCTCGATCAGAAGAATAACATCATCCAGGGTAAGTCGCCCAATTCTTTCACATGTGATCCCGGAGGCAAAAAACAATTGAGGAACCAGTTTGCTGACAGCACCCCATCACGAAACAGACGTCCTCCATGAAGAAGATGTGAGTAGATCAAATGCAATAAATCAATAAAAATTATGCTAATCAATGACAATTAGCTGTACAAAATCCTAGGCGCTTCTCGATCGGCGTCTCCCAGTGAATTGCGACGATGCTATCTCGAAAGATCCAAAGTCTGCCACCCAGATAAACCTCCATTCCATCGCGAATCCACCAGGTAATTATTCCTGTTCCTTCAGTCCTGATCGCCAATCGCTGACGAAATCCATTAGCGCATTTCAGCGTCTCGGTTTCGCATTCGACATCCTCAAATCCCCAAGCGCCCGGAGAACATATGATCGCGCCTCCAAACCAACCTCCTCTTCACTCCCAGACAAAACAACTTTCTTAGGTGGCGAGCACACTTTTAGAAGTGCCGTCGAGGCCATCCTCCAGGAATTTATCACGGGGGATTTTGTCATTGTTCGACGATGGCTGGAGTCACTCCACTCACAATATCCAAATCTCGTTAGTGAGGAGGTCGTGATAAATGTCGAACGTTCCTTTATTCGCATTCGCGAATTGGTGTTAACCACCCGAACATACGCACTACTTATTTATATTGAATTGGGACGAATTCATCGAGTCCAGAAACGATTGATGGGATTAGGTTACTTGGATGTAGTCGGAAGGGCAAGACTCACAATCCATCTGGTGCGAGTCACACTTGCTGTGCCGATGCGTGTTGACCGCGCCCTAAAACAAAGAGAAGAAAAGGCATGGAGAGCTAAAGTAGCCGGATTACAGGCGAGGGGGATTACACCAACAGAAACTATGGGACAAGCTGGAATACTCAATGAAAGAGTCAGCAAAGTCCTCGAATTTATCGTCGGTGCGGCTGGCAAAGACGAAGGCGCCGATGAGGCGTGGAGTACCAGTATGGGAAAAACTGCTTGAGGGACCATGTCCCATTCAAGCATGGTGATGTTGTAATGATGGAAAAGGTCAACATACGGGTTCAAAATTCTTAGCGGCATTTTCAAAAACGGAGTATGGGCGCTAGTCACAGGACCCACAAATTTTATGGGGATGTATAGGTTTTTGGGTCAATAATTGGGGGGGGGCTTTTGATAACGGGAATTTTATTTGGGGGTATGTAATTGAGATACCCTGGGCGTTGTCCTTATTTCTAGATTTTGGGAACAACAAACTAACTAGGGCTATGAATGGTTACGATTTGTGGATATTGTTTCTGCTCTTTTCTCTTCTCATTTTTGTTATTATTATTATTCTCTTCTTCCACGTATTTCATGCAATCGTGTAGACAGGTTTATATGAGTATATAAATGAAACTATAACATTTTGAATGGTTGTGCACAGGTGCTTTTTCTATCCTATTTATTCGCTGTCTTTTGAATTGAAAGTATAGAGGTACCATGTAACGAAATGTGGTGATGGCTCTAGAGTCGAACAGGTATTCCTTTACAGAACCCACGACGTTGTGGTTGTTTGTAACACTCGTTGACGCGAGGGTTCACGGCAATTGGGACGAAAGAACTTTGGGAGTGAACATGTCGTCGTATTGGTGTGGTTTGGAACCTGTACGAGTGTCTGAAACTATAGAATTCAATGGAGATTCAGTTGAAATAAATAATATAATTAAAAGAGGGTTGAGTTCGGAGATCTTGAGGGCTGACTCGGGAGTGGTACTGTGGGGTTTTGTTGACAAATATCCTCGGCTAATAACCGAACAACCCCTTGTTGAGAGGTGAAGATAGATAAATATCAAGAACGAACGAGATATATCTAGAGCGAGCGAGGCGCAACTATTTTATTTAGAATGCTTTTGAACTAAGTTGTCTAGACATAATTCATGGAGAAGTACGTACTTCATCAACTGATGCTAAAGCTCTGACCAGCACGCCACAAGTAAAATTCGTATCCCCATCTCCAATTCACGAACCCAACAACAACAGATCAGGCAATCCGACTTGTCTCCTCGCCCATAGTATACCCTCTTGTCCTTCCGGAATACACGCAATAATAGACCCCTGAAGAAGTCCAGATATCTGATTAACCATTTCTTGCCCCGTAGAATCCACCCACCACGCCAGAGGATCTCTCGACGCCCTATCAAGAAGAACCCCAAAATACATCTCCAAAAACAAAGCCATAGGCTCCCTAGCTTTCGACCTTCGCAGAAACTCCTGACCGCCCATTGAGACCCAACCGAAACAAAAGAACTTGATTTTATCCCTGGCATCCTCGGCGAAGCAAAGCTTCATCTGCTGGATAACGGTTTCGTAGAACCATTCATCGTCTATCCCATACAGAGATGCGATGTACTCTTCTCCCTCCTCCAACACCTTGGAAGACATAAATTTCGAAACGTGTCTCCAAACAGACGAAACACATTCCAAAGCCCTCCTCGAATCCCCATCAATCCGATCAAGCAAATCACCACTCCTCTCCATCTCAGCTCGAATATCAACAATCACACTCCCCGCTGAACAAGGGCTCTCAAGCAGCCACTCCAGATTCACCGTTCCAATCCGACTGGCACCAATCAACATCTCAAACGCACGATCCATTCTCCCCAAAACATCGCGTTCCCCAAACGAGGTCGTGAAGTTGAACACCGCCGCCAAGGACGCAAAGTAGTACAACAAATGCAAATTCTCCCGATTGATATCCTGTAAATGAATGCGGAATTCGGCGGTGGCTTTATTACAATACCGAAGCGCACTGTGCAAGTACTTTGTCCTCAAGGCTGGTGGGGCCGAGAGAGCCAGGTCGATGGCTGATAGTGCGAAGATGCCGTTGAGGAGGTAGTTGGTATGGAGACTGGCGTGCGGGAGGTAGGTTTGTAGGTAATACACATCTTCGGGGACGGAACAGAGACCGGAGAATGTTCTTGTGGACCAGCGGTGGATTAATTCTAATCTTTGTGTATCAATCTGATTAGCTTGCTGCTCCTTTCAATTTACAGTGAGAAATTATCTTGATGCTTACTCAAGTAACCTCTCCTCCTGAACTGTACTAGAGAATGCCACGGGTGAGGGACTGAGAGATAGTATTCGATTTGGTAATGGAGAAATCTCTAATTGACTACTGGAATCTTGAGATGATCCTTCTCGACTGTTTGTCAGCGCGGGTTGGATCTTTTTTGGTTGTCTTCCTAGTCCTCTTTTCTTGGTTTTGGATGAGGATGTTGCTTGGTAAATGCATTCGCACTTCCTCACCACGCAGTTTGCACATGGTGGTCCTTGTTCATCACACTATTCTTAACATTAGTTACTCATCAATCTCAAGTTAATATCGGAGGGTGTAAACGTACCTTCACGTGTCGCTTCTTGCAACTCTGACATCCTTTTCGTGATTTCTTATGGGATTCTCTCTGTTGCATTTTCGGTGGTTTCTTTTCTCAAAAGTTTTAATTCTTGAGGTTGCGCAGTGGCTTAGTTATATCTGAGTGTGATACAACATTGCTGGTTGCCTGGATAGGAGCTGAGGATCATCTTATGAGACCTTCTTGTGGCTGTGCAGGCATTATTGTACAGTAGCGCTGGCGGTCATAAGCGCCAAGATGGAAGGACGGGAGAACCGAAGTCAGCTTTTATACACCGCCTGCTTCATTCAATTCTGATATTTTTTGGTGCGTTTTTGAACTGGATCAGATCAGTGATGTTGTTGCTTCCGTCATCTGAAGTTGTTTCGAGGTTCCCTGGGTTTGACGGTTCAGAGTCGTGGAAATCACGTGGTTCGTCAATACTCACTTGGGTAGGTATGCTTGTTCTGGAATGTTTGCTAGATCGAAGAAGCTTTAGCCTGTTTGTGGTCTTATTGGCGTTTGCTCTGTTGTATGCCTTGGGCTTTGGGGAGTATAGCTTGAGGGACGCCTCTAGACTACTATCTCAAAACTCGCTTAAAGAGTTGTAGCACTACCAGATGCGAGAGGTGCCAAAAATACGTGCACTTAAAGGTGGAGTAAAAAGCATTTCAGCGAGTGTGACAATTAGATTGTAATTGAGGCTTAAATGCTTAAAATGCTTAGAAGGCTTAGAATGTGGTCCGACTTTGTTTTTACGGGGAAATTGTTACAGAACTGGATACTTTTACTCCACTTTGAGTAAATGTCTACTTGGCACCTCACACGTCTAGAAGGGATAAGCCGTTATATTTACTGTACTTTTCTCTGAGACTATGGCGTAAACATATCCAAATAACCAAGTATCTTATATTGGGATATTGAAAGAATGTCTGATTGGAAAGCGCGATAGCTATCCCGGCCCAGGGCTGATTTAGTAATCGCTAACCGCCACGATGTTAAGTAAAGACATCACAGAATTGTTGTTTTCTCTTAAGTCCTTGAGAATCAACACTTGACATGACTTTTTAAGATATTCGGTTAATTTCAAATTTCAATCCAAATGTCTTGAGACTGGGACCTTTTTATTGAATATAAGTGTTGGTAAGGCATATCGCAACAATAAGCGTGGTGGGTTGTCTGTCTAAATATCTAACAAACATACCATTATTCGCCTCGCCTAACCTTGACCAGTTTGTCGATTAAAAACAATTAAATGTATTCATCTGAATTAGATTGATGAGACTGAAATTGCGATTGCTACTCCCTAAAATTCACTGCGTGACAAAGTGAAAACAAGCATCACCAAAGTCACACATTAGTGAATGGGCAAATTCCGTCACCCTAAAATAAGCCAGAACATCTGCACAGCCATAAAAATAACTAACGTATCTTCATACTCGTGCTCCCTGCTCAGAAATTCCAAAAATGGGAAACTCAAAAGGAATCATACCCGAACCTCTAAATATAAGGAAACAGGATGAGACGGTCAGCGAAAAAACCCGCACACAAAACGGGAAAGTAGAAGAGAAAGTCTTAATAAGAGACCCAGGCAAATCTCCTAAATCCGATCTACCGCGAGGCTCAGGTAGAGGGTGTCTCCCATGTTACTAGTAAGTTGTTTTCCTATCTTCTCCAAGCGCAGAAAGGATGACCATCTGATATATCGTCAGCATCCACGAACGATGTTCTCTTCGCGATACGCCCACCATTCCCTGTACAAGATGCAAGCAGAAAGCCCTGGAGTGCGTCATGTATCCTAGTCCCAACGGTCCAAGGGATCTAGAAAAGGGATTCACTAGCCCGCGTTCACCAGAGTCCAAAACACGAGAAACGAGTGATATTGTCAAAACCCCTACTGTGCGTCCGAAGGGCCCGAGACCGAGACATGACTGGGGGGAGGATGAACATGCTTAGGCGAGAGAATGTGTTTTGGATGCGTGATGCGAGGATGAATCTCATTGGACTTTTGCTAGCTTGTTCGTGAGATGAATTTGCTACCTATTTACTTTTAGAATCTTCGCCTCATAGAAAAGACATCTTCGTCACGATTGGTCAACTTACGTAGACTATCTCGCCGACTGTGATTCCCCCGTGCTATCAAGATAATATCTTGCTTCATTAACCTTGTAGTCTGTCAAGTTAATGGACACGAATTTGATTCCAACTTGCGTGTTACTCTCGAAGGATACTGTACTGTACTTCTTCTGAGTAATGTCTTACTAAATGCGTCTGATTAGAAAGTTAGTATACTGACTGGCTCAATGTATCCAGTCATCATGAAAGTGGCCAATTTGAAATCTTTTCCACCAATCTTCTCGGAAATATGAGAATTGAATATGTTTTCGCTCACCAGATGGAATCTTTTATTGTTTCAAAGGGTTAGGATAGTTGTTTAAAGCCAAGTTTCTTGAGATCATAGCAATGAATCCCTCCATCCCCTGGCGAGTGCAACTGCCAAAACACCTCGCTTTTTCTAACCAATGTTATAATGTGAAAGTAAAATTAGCAATAATTAAGGATATGAGAGGAGTTCATAGGAGGGGGGGCACTACCCTACATAGGTGGGAAGTTAAAATATTTATCAAGAGATTAGCCAATTCGTTCATAGAGTATAGCAGTCTAGCAGTCCTAAAATTTAGCAGATACCTAACCAAGAACGAAAATCTACTTATTGCTAAATATCAATCCAAATAAGACCTATATATAACAATACAGCTATATCAGATACTAGGTATCATAACCGGCTCTCCAAGCAAAGAATTAACAAGTGAAAGCGGGGAAAAGCCGGTGGTAGGTAGTTCCCACCTAGTTTTTGATTGAATTGTACATGGTTCGTGTGAGAACTGTGAACGAAGTGGAGTTGGGTACCTGGTACATAGAAGAGAATTTAACCCTAAGAGAAAAGAGGAGAGCAAAGAAAATAGAAAGTGCGGCCAGGTTTATATACCTCTGGGCCTATCTAGGTAGGTAGCTGAGGAGGCTTATCACGTGTTGTTCTAGTATCATTATAGTTCAGCTTGTCGGTGAACTATACGTTCTTTGATACAATATATTACCTTATATACTAATCAATCAATAAAATATATTACAGCAGTAAAAAAAGTCTAGAGAAAATATATCAACTCTAGCCTATAAGGACAAATAATCCCACCACTCTAGCTATCTTGTCTATTAATGAATAGATTTAATACATGTGATAACTACGGTAGAAGGCAGCATCTAGAAAAAGGTAGTAATGACTTCACAGTTCTAAAGGCAGAGGGTTCGGTATTCGAAGAAGCCGAATAAGAAGAAGAGTATACATAAGAACTTTTGCTTAGCCCGGACGAGTCCAGAAGAGTTTTAACCCAATAATTAAGGAGACAATTACGAATCGAGTATATCACCAAGACGTCTCTCTTCTTAACACCAAGAAGGTTGACCATGTATGAAACGATTCTAAGTCTAACAGCGTCACCTAGCATGGCCTTGGGAGAGCTCGCAGTACTCTAGCTGTCGTGCATAAAGCCCTTGCGAAGAAGGAACGGCTCGTTTTTGGTTACAATCCTCACCCACAACAATACATACACTATCTATCTCTCTCTCTCTCTCTCTCTCTATATAACAACAACAAATTCCAAAATCCCGAAAAAATCAAGTATAAGAGGAGCGAAGAGTAAATACTCCGAGTGCTCCAACTCTACAGGAAAGAAATTCAACACCGCTGAATGAATAGTATAGAAGTAGTTAGTGAATATATAGGGTATAGAGTGAATAGTATAATAGGAATTAGTGAATGCAGTGATCTATTGAGTGAATAGTACTGGATTAGAATACATATATAGTGTTAAGTGAATAGATCGTATAGAGAGGGAATAAATGCGATAAGAGTGAATAGAGTTGTAAATATATAGTGAATAGATCGTACTTCTAGTGAGTGAATAAGTATAGAGTGAGTAGCATACGAAGAGTTGGTGAATATAGAATGTAGAGAGTGAATAGAATGGTTGCAATTAGTGAATAGAATAATAAGAATTAGTGAATGGTGAATTTTATGGAGTGAATAACATACGAAGAGTTGGTTAATGTGAGGGCTCATATGTGGGTGAATATGGGTTGGTGTAGAGTTTGTTTACTTCGCTTAGTGAATGCAATTAAGGGATGGAGCAGGATGGAGTTGCCTAATCGAGGCTAGCGTGGAGCTGCCCAGTGGGGCTTAGCGTGGATTCTTGTTGACTATAAATAATAGCTAGCTCTAGGACTTTCTTAGAAGGCTCGCGATCAATCTCAACCTTATTCTGGAATAGTCTTTTGTACGCTCCTAGTGATACCCTGACAGTTAATACATAGCTTCCCAACAGAAGTCTAATTCATATCAATTCTTTTTTAATCTGATCTGTATATCCATATCTGTTCTAACCCGTTGAGTGAAGTCTGTCGAAAGTGAAGACTATGAAGAAGTGAAGAAGTGTTAAAAGTGAAGTTTGTCAAAAGTGAAGTCTACACTAAAGTGAAGTCTGTCTAAAGTGAAGACTATAAAGAAGTGAAGAAGTGTTAAAAGTGAAGTCTGTCGAAAGTGAAGACTATAAAGAAGTGAAGACTATAAAGAAGTGAAGAAGTGTTAAAAGTGAAGTGTGTAATAAAGTAAAGTCTGTAATAAAGTAAAGTTTGTAATAAACTAATTTTTAAGACGAAACTAATAGAAACGCTAAAAGTAAAGATAGGAACGCTTTATATACATATATAATCTTTCTACTTCTAACCTATAAAGATATCAAATGTCGCTTATTCTAGAAGTGATAAAGTGGTAGCGGACGGAAGTTAGACCGCTTTACTAATAATAGCGATACCTCAGAGAGGCTACCATACATCTGCTGAAAAAAACATATGACGAAACTCACAACGAACGTAAGGGATGACTACTCAAGTAGTACTCAAGTATTACTAGAATAGAGTTAAGTAGGTGGGTTGATTGCGTGTTTGAACACTTAAGTACCATAAGTACTGTTCGAGTAGTAGGGTCATACTACATAAAGAGGTGCTTGGCGGCTATACTAAGGCATATTGGGCACGTTATTTGGTACTTAGATACTCTAAGTACTTGGACTAGCGTTCTAGAAGCTGGAAACGATTTAGCCGCACTACCTGCTCTACCCTGTGAACCTTTTCAGTTGTTCACAACGCAAACAGCCCATTGCTTGCACAAAAGCAACCTAAAATACCAACTCATCATACTGCCAGCACTGAATTAGCTTCTCTTAACAAGTCTGTAATCTTGGAAATGCTAGACCCTGATCGGTAATCTCTGTTGCACTTGTTACATAAGGGTTGGAATTGTGTCTCAGGACAGCTTAGCTCATCATGCCATTTGCTTGTAATCAATCCTGTTCTGGACTGTTTTCTTTACAAGAGAAAAGGGTTGATTTCTAGGGAGCAACATTACTAAGAAACTTTACTAAACTTTGGCCTTTCAGCAGGTAGTATAGCAATACCGCACGCAAACACATCTCGTTACCTACAACTACAAAGTACTCGATAATAAGGTACAGGGTTCAAATGTATTAAATTTAAGTGACTAGCCTCTATTTAAAGTATTTCCAGAGCCCCTAAACTCAATTAGCATAGCATCTCAATCGGAGAAGCATTTGGGGCTTACTTTGGATTTTCCTCCTTGTATTCATCCCATTGCCGCGCTTTATAGGTTTCTTCGTCACCCTTTTCGTAGTCGTCTTCATCTTTCTCTGGAACTATTTCGCTAGCCTTTCCACCGCCCTCAATTTTGCCGCCTGTTGCTTCGAGGCGCTCGAAGCGCTCCTTGTGTGTTTCAGCGCGGGGAGGAGGGCCAGAATGCACCTTATGCTGCAACTCCAGTCTGGCGGAATGTATTGTGTCGGAATTTATCGTAAGAAACCCGTATTTTTGAAGCGCATCATTGGCACTTTTCGGATTATTTCTGAATTCAGACGCGGTCATATCAATTCTTACCGAATATTTCTGCTCGTCTCGTTTTCTCTCCCTAGGATCTTGTTCGGCCTGCGCGGGACCAAGATGTGGCGCGGGAGGACCCTCGGCGAGTAGGACAACTTGTCGATTGATTAAGTCAAGTTCTTGGAAGGTTTCGTGGGTACAGAGAGCGATGTTGGCAAGATGTACCTGTCGCACAGCATCGTCATCCTTTTGCAAATACGCCGGATTCTGGGATAGAAACTGGAATAAAATCAGCAAACGCCTCAACTCCATTGAGAAGGTGACTATGCCTCCAACTTCTTCTGTAGTCCCATCTTATATCTGAAACCCGATATTCTTGCATCCCGTTGGGCAGCGGGATTATTATGGGGGACGGCTATAAATGTGGTGGGGGATTCGAGGTATCTGTTATATGATTTCTTATCCGCATCACTGAACAACTCGTATTGATCCAGAATGGAGAGGAATTGCTCGTATTTGTCTCTCGATTTTTCGAGGAGAAACCTTTTGTTTGGCAGGTCGGGGATTTGCTGGATCAGTACAGCGAGGTGGTAGTTGATGGTCAGGTATCTAGCGATTGGTCAGAAACATACTCAAGACGGGGGATATCTTTGCTGTGATATACGCACTGGATGTCCCCTGAATTCAAGTCTTCAAGTGTCTCATTAGGACTGAAGAGGGAAAGACGATCTACAAGTTGTAAACAATTGACGTAATTGGTAATAGCGGCCGCAAGATTCTGCTGGGGGTCGTCAGAAGATGGGTAGGAGTGCCTCTTCTCCTCAGCGACGGCGAAGAGGGACTTGATGCTTTGTTCAGCCATGTTCTTGGTCTGGGGTGTAGAGTTTGGAGTCTTCCCAACAGCACCAGATGTTGTGAATTTGGCATTGAGTGTTTCCTAGTGGCGGGGTGAAGCACAAATATTTGGCAGTGATAGCGATAGGGTGGGGGGAGCTTATCAAGTACTAGTGCTGCTTTAGTATCAGAACCTTGGAAATCAGCTCCATGTCACGTGTTTTCCTGTTTGCCCCATGTCGCGTTGTACCCACCTGACCCACGCCAACCAAGCGACCCATGGACCAGGAAAACATCCCAACTTTGAACTGACCCATATCCCTCCCTCCATGACAACTGACAACCAACAACAGAAATCAGGGGAGGAACCTCTCACCTTCTTGAAAATGAATATCTGAACATCCCAATATCTGAGTTTGAGCGATCTGTGGCAAAGAGTACTGCTTGTCTTTCTTACTACCATCCCAATCTTACCATTCTTGTCCTTTCACTTGTACAATTCTTCAATTTCTGTCTGGTGGTATGTTTGCTTTTTCTGCAAGATGCCTTTAGAGCAGTATCTGCAGGATCTCCGCCTGCTGGCGGATGACTGTTTGCTACCCAAATTTGACGAGGAAAGCGCACTGAATCAAAGCAGCTACAGCTACACTAGAGATACAACAGCAGTAGGTACTGATTGCCTCACTCCAGACACGCTACATCAAATGATGCTCTTGGACTATGATCACAGCGAAGCCATCTGCAAAAATACCTATACCAATACCGCTCCTCCGCTGGATTTCTCCTCTGATCACGATCACGGTTACCTGCAACGTGAAAATCAAGTCCAGTCTCAACCAGCAAGGAACCACCAACCTGCAAATGCTTTCTTCAAACAGACCATCTCAACTTCACCACTAACTATTGACAGTCATCTAGGAGACTTGCCTTCTCATGCTCTGCCTTCCACTTCCACTTCACCTCTGTCCTCATCTTCCCTTCTATCCCTGACCATGGACAACTTAAGTCAAGCGCAACAAGCGTCTTCCCTCCCACCATCTTCAGAAAACACCAAGCTGCCAATCACGAGTATGGATCCAGTTACTGCAGCAGAAAAGTTGACCACGTCTTCGGTCATTGCTACAGCGTTGCCTCAAAGAACTGAAAACGATGTCATTACTGATTTAAAGAGTGCACGTCGTCCTGCTAAAATCGCTCGAGTCCAGAACCCGCCGGAGATCTCCTCTACCGTTTTGTCGGACGAGGTCAGACCTGAACCTTTCAGACTTCTGCCCTTAGTCGAGACAAATGGAGTGTCTGTAACCCAAATTGAGGAGCGTGATGGCTACGGCACACAATCCGACGAAGACGACGACAATGCTCAGGCAGCTTCCGGGCCGCGGATTGTCACAGAGCGCAAGCGGAGACAAAACGCCATAGCTAACAATTACCTTCAAGAGAGACTCATAAATCCTACGACCAACCATGCTAACCAGGTAAAGTCCGGCGAAGAGGCCGCTCAATCTATTAGGTGGATCGTCAATCAATCTGAAAGCGTGCCTATCATTAGTACTCCTCGTGAGTATCAGAATGAGCTTTACGAAAGAGCCAAGGAAAAGAATATCATTGCAGTTCTAGACACAGGTTTGCGAGTCCCTTGTAACTTGTTGTACTTCACCACTTGCTAATTGATTTAGGTTCCGGAAAGACCTTGATTGCTGTTCTACTACTACGGCACATTCTTGCACAGGAGCTAGAAGATAGAGCCGACGGAAAGGGTAAACGCATTTCGTTCTTTCTCGTGAGTACTACTTCTGAATTCTCCTATAGGATATGAATTGGAACTGACATATTTAGGTCGATTCTGTCACGCTTGTGTTTCAGCAACACTATGTTCTCAAGAACAATCTTAATAAGATGCCAATGGACATGTTTTGTGGAAACATGGGAACGAACCTATGGAGCCGAGAGAAATGGACCAAGATTCTTAACGACAATATGGTCATTGTTTGCACCGCAGAAGTTCTTCGACAGTGTCTCGGTCATGGTTTTGTTTCAATGAACGGAATCAACTTGTTGATATTTGATGAGGCTCATCATGCCAAAAAAGATCATCCTTATGTGAGTAACGGTCCCCATAATATCTTCTCCTTTCCAATCCATTCCCAAACAATTGTTTCCTCTATCCCTTTCCTCCCGCCCCCCACGGCCATTCACCTTGTAAATGGGGCTGACTTTGATTCTTCAAAGGCAAGAATAATCCTGGACCACTATGCAGTGATGCCTCAGAGTGCAAGACGTCCAAAGATTTTTGGCATGACCGCCTCTCCGGTAGATGCTAAGGTTTCTCCAAGGAAGGCTGCTGAGGAACTTGAAGTTCTTTTACACTGCGAAATCGCTACTGCTAATGATACCAGTTTACTTCAATACACATCGAAGAAAGCAGAAGAGTGCCTATGCAGATACAATTCTCTCCCCCCTAAATTCTATACTCCATTGTACACTCAAATGGCCGCCTTGCTGACCAAGGATTCCGTTCTTCGGAAGCCCCTCTTATTCGCACATGAGGCATCTCGGAATCTCGGAGCTTGGTGTTCAGATCAAATATGGCGATTTTGTTTGGAAGAAGAGGAAGTCAAGAAACTTGCGGCAAAGACAGAAAGAAAGCATCTGGTTGAAAACTCTGACCGCCGAATAGAGTTGTTGGAACAAAAGAAGACGAAATTGTCTGAAGCGCAGACCATTGTGAAAGCACATACTTTTGACTCCCCAGACTATCACAACGACTCAAATGAATCCAAGAACCTATCATCTAAAGTCCTGGAGCTAATCAGGATTCTGAGAGAGGAATACAAAACTCCAACAGAGTCTAAATGCATTGTTTTCGTTCAGCAGCGGTATACTGCTCTGCTTCTTGCGAGGTTATTTCAAGAGTCTGGCATCAAAACTGAGCACTTGAGAGTCAGCACTTTGGTAGGTCAGGAAACCCATTTCAGATATCATTGATTAACTTGAACACACTTAGGTTGGAGCACGCTCTGGTGAAGCGGGCGACAAGAATAACTCTTTTCGTGAGCAAGTTCTCACTATGATGAACTTTAGAAGTGGTAAGATTAATTGTCTCTTTGCGACATCTGTCGCTGAGGAGGGTCTTGATGTCCCGGACTGTAACTTGATAGTGCGATTTGATCTTTACTCCACTGTCATCCAGTACATCCAGTCCAGAGGCCGTGCAAGGCATGCAAATTCGCGGTACATTCACATGGCTGAGCAAGGTAACCGAGAACATGAACAGACAATCCGCGACGTTCGCTTGAATGAAGGAATCTTGAGGAGATTCTGCAACGAGGTGCCAGAAGATAGGAAGCTTACAGGCAATAATGTTGACATGGACTACTTCCTTAGAAAAGAGAAGACACAAAAAACCTACACAGTCCCCACGACTGGAGCAAAGCTCACTTACAAAATGAGTCTCGGTGTCCTTGCAAATTTTGTCTCTAGCCTGGAAGCCGTGGTGCAGGACACGAATCTACACCCTGAATACGTTGTAACAGTCCAAAATAAGCGTTTCGTTGGCGAGGTTATTCTTCCAGAAGGCTCTCCAATTCGAGGTGCGGTAGGGTGCCCAGCATCCACTAAGCAGGTTGCAAAATGCTCTGCTGCATTTGAAGCCTGCTGCCTTCTTATCAAAACCAAATATCTAGACGACAATCTTCTCCCAATTTACGCAAAGAAACTTCCAGCGATGCGCAATGCCTTACTTGCTGTTGACTCGAAAAGGCGCGATACGTATGATATGAAGACGAAGCCTTCCTTGTGGTCAGCTGGGGGGTTTCCAGAAAAGCTTTTCATGACGCTATTGAGCTTGGAGAGTCCACAGGAGCTGGATCGTCCTTCTCAACCGCTAGCTTTGCTTACAAGATCGCCAATTCCTAGCTTACCCTCGTTCACGCTTCATTTTGGAGATGGAAAGCACTCCGGGGTCACCTGCATTTCGTCTCCCACAAGTATACAAGTTTCTACGGACATGCTAGGCCAAATAGACACCTTTACTTTGGCGATCTTTGACGACGTTTTCAGCAAAGTTTATGAGTCGGACCCATCCAAGATGCCCTACTTCCTCGCCCCTCTCAAAGAATCTGCAGATGCTACCCATCACACGGACCCGGCCTCTTTGGTAGATTGGGACATGTTGAAAAGAATCGATGAACATCAACAAGCATGGAAAGAAAAGAATTGGGAACTCAAATCATGGCAAACAGAGTCAGACAAGTTCTTCGTTGACAAGTATATCGTCGACCCTTATGATGGTTCTCGGAAATTGTGGTGTAAAGGTGTGGCACCTCAGTACAAGCCTTTGGACCCTGTTCCACCAAATTGTGCTCCGCGCAAAGGAACGAGACAAAGGACCGACAACATTATGGAATACAGCTCAAGTCTTTGTAAGTAATTCCACCTTGCGTGAAACCCACGTTAATAGTTCTATAGGGGAGAAGGCTAGAGCTCGTAGAACATTTGATGAGAATCAACGCGTTTTCGAGGCCGAACTGATTCCGCTTCGACGAAATCTCTTGGATGAATCCGATAAAAACGTATCCCAAGGCCCAAAGAGATGTTTCGTCATTTTGGAAATTCTTAAGATCTCCGCTGTGAGTTTTTGACCTATTTCGCTAGCGAAAAGTACAACGTAGTTCTCTTCACTAATTTCCACTAGCTTCCCTCAACAGTCGTATCCATGGCATATAACTTCCCAGCTATCATCCACCGTATCGAAGCGTGTCTCATCGCCATCGAAGCGTGTGACTTATTACATCTTAATATTCGCGCAGATCTTGCCCTGGAAGCTGTTACAAAGGACTCGGATAATTCAGGCGATCATGGAGAGGAAAAGATAGATTTCCAACGAGGAATGGGAAACAATTATGAGCGTCTGGAGTTTTTGGGAGATTGTTTTCTGAAAATGGCAACCTCAATAACTTTATATGGCACTAAACCGGAGAGCGACGAATTCAGCTACCACGTAGATCGTATGGTTATGATCTGCAACAAGAACCTCAAGAACGTCGCTATAAAACTCAAGCTTTATGAGTACATCCGTTCTCAGGCGTTTAACAGAAGATCCTGGTACCCCGAGGGCCCGACACTTACCAAAGGCAAGACCGCTATCGCTTCACATCAGCACAAACTCGGCGACAAAACCATTGCAGATGTTTCTGAAGCATTGATCGGCGCAGCTTTACTCACGCATCACAGCGAGAACAACATGGACGTTGCAGTAAGAGCTGTCACGGAGCTGGTTTGTAGCGAGAATCATAATGTGACCTCGTGGGCAGACTACTACAAGCTCTACAAGAAGCCCACGTTTCAGACGCAGCGCGCCACACAAATGCAGCTTGAAATAGCCAAGAAAGTTGAAATGTCGCACTCTTACCATTTCCAATGGCCACGCCTGCTACGTTCTGCTTTCATCCATCCGTCATACCCATTCTCATATGAGCGTATCCCGAGTTACCAACGCCTTGAATTCTTGGGCGATTCACTTCTTGACATGGCTTGTGTCAATTATCTTTTTCATACATACCCAGGAAAGGATCCACAATGGCTTACTGAACATAAAATGGCCATGGTTTCCAATGCGTTCCTAGGCTGTCTTTGTGTCGAGTTAGGCTTTCAGGCTTTCTTAATGATCTTCAACCAGACCTACCAAAAGCAAATTGGGGAATATGTTGAGGAAATCAAAGAGGCAAAACTACAAGCACAGGACGAGGCTGAACGTGCTGGAAAATCTCGCGAGGAATACGCTCCGGATTACTGGACTGCAGTCAAGCCTCCGCCAAAATGCCTTCCAGATATCGTTGAAGCGTACATTGGAGCGATGTTCGTGGACTCTGAGTATGACTATTCCCGGGTAGAGAACTTCTTCGAAGCTCATATCAAATGGTACTTTAAAGATATAAGCATTTACGATACTTACGCCAACAAACAACCCACTACCTTCCTCTCCAATTTCTTTGCAGTTAGCATGTGCTGTGAGAACTGGACGATACAGACAAGGGAAATCCCGACCATTGATGGAAGCAAAGGAAAGATTCTGGCTATAATAATCGTCCATGATCAGGTAGTCACCGACGGGATTGCTGAGAGCGGGCGGTATGCTAAAGTATCAGCCGCGAAGAAGGCTTTGGAACTTCTCGAAGGCTTGTCAGCCCGACGATTCAGACAAAAGTACGGGTGCACTTGCGCGATGCCTGATGAGGAAGATGGTGTTGTTGATGCAGACGCCCACATCACGGTAATATGATTCACGATTTGCTTATGAGAATCTGCATGCAGGTCTAATTGCCTTACGGGAGACGCTCGTATGGATATGGGACGGGGATGTTGACTTGGTAAAGGACGGGTAGCTTATTGATGACACAACCAGCCGGCCAACAGGTTGGGTTGTTGCCATCAAAGGTTATTGGCCACGTAGCCCGAAGAAATAAAATGCATCTGCATATTCGAGTATTTGAAATATTTGAATTCTCCATGGGTGACAGCGTCTCGTCTTGCTGTTGGCTACCTCGTATCCCCTGCCCCTGCCCGCAGACATTACATAGACACTTCTCTGTGCCGTTGCCTTGCTTGTGATCCTGACAAAGCCCCGAAGGCCTGTCATCGTAGTAGTGGGCCCACGTCTTACCCGAAAGAGACATGCATGCCTCCCGGACCAGAAAAAAATGACAGAGATGATTATTTTTCCCCATAAGGGTAAGTTGATTTTACGTATTTACGTATCTTAGATATCCGAGGACCGAGGTATCCTAGGACAATTGAATCAATTGAATCAATTGACCTAGGATTTTCGGTGAATTGCGTTGATTGATGTTGAGTAACCAAAATAATAAACAGTTCAAAGTAAGGTAGTTCTGCGAACAGATGAAGTATTCTTTGCCACTTTTCTTGCCAGCGGTGTTCGTGACAGTTCGTCTATCTCGAACCTTGGCAGCATTCATCAAGTATTTCTCCGGAGTACGAAGTACGAGGAGAGTGTACGAGTATCTGTAAGATCTATCTGTAAAAGGCTATTCGCAGGGCTAGATTCTTTTCTTTTGCACCTTTGCTTACGTACCCTACCCGATGAGGCTCCAGCTCCAGCTCCAGCTCCCACTCCCACCGGATGCGAGGGTTCGACAACACATCAAGCTTCTCGCATGGATTCAAAGAAGTTTTAAAAAATTTGCCTCGCGGTCGATGTCCTTATTAAGCCCGTTCGTTCAACGGGATGTTAATTATTAAGCGAGGGCCCCTTCCAACCCAACACCAAGTTACACAACACAACCTGGAAATGAATGACTGAACATCCTCCGCACTTGTCAGATAAGATAGAAACAATTACGACCGACGGAGGATAGGCTTTCGTATGGTCAAACAAATGGCAGCGTGCAGCTCAGTAGCCTATGAGGGCTTCTCACTCACCAGCAGGTGCCCCGTGCATGAGCAGTTCGTACTTGTACAATGCAATTTTGGATTCGCCCGTCCGACCCCGATTGTTCTTGAAGCACCCAAGATGCAACATGCAAATCCTTGAGATGTTTCCTCCAATCGCACCTCCGACTCAGATGATCTGGTTCCTTGGAAGAGCAGACCATGGTTGCTTCTGCTGTTGGCGGTTGTTGGTTGTTGGTTGTTGGTTGTGGGTTATGGCCGCTCCAGAGGTTCCAAGGTAGAAGTGATTTATTGGAGATGAAAAGATTATATAATTTATACGATGGGTGGTGAGTGATTGGATTTTGGCGTGCGAGCAACGCAACGCCAGCAGTGCAGCACGAAGGGAAAGCCGTAAGCGCTTGCCCCTTTTCGTCTGATGAAGCGTGTCCGCGAGCCGGGAGATCCACGACAAGGTGCCCGATTGGGCGCCATTGTCCTTCGAAGTACTAACTAACCCCCGTTTCGTGACCCTTCAGTTGGAGTTTACGGCGGAGGCGTACTCGTAACTCGAGCTTAGACTCTCAGTAGTGCCCTGCTCGTACTTGGAAGTATGTGCGAAGAACGGGAGAAGTGTCTACTGTAAGGTTGTGGCAGTTCGGTTCGTTCGTTCCTCTGAGTTTTAGTTCGGCTGATTCAGGTGCACCAGGAGCCATTGTCAGCCATTGCCAGCCAATGCCAGCCAAAAATTCCAAAATGGAGTGGTGGAAGATGGTTTGATGGTTTAGGGGAACTACTGATCGGAGGCGGAATCGGACCTGTCCTTGTCGCTCGAGTGATCTCGAGTGGTGTATAGAGTCTAGACGGTCTGGTGAGACGAGACGTTTCTTCCTTTATTCTTGCGAATCGAAGAATCGAATCTACGCCTGGATGCTGGTAACTGGCAGCTGGATGGGGCAACGAGAGCGAGCTGTAGCCTGTAGCCTGTAGCATGTAGCCTATAGCCTATACGGAGCGTACGGAGGACGTACTGTTGAACCAAGTCAGGTTTCCAAGAGTTTTCTAGAGTTTACAGTGGTGACGGTGGCCGGTCTACTCGGTACGGTCAACTCCAGTGACCAGTCTCCAGTGACCAGTTTCCAGCTGGTCAGTGGTGACGGGGACGGGGATGGGGACGGGTCTGCGTGGTTTGTGGATCTCTGACTTTGTTTCTTCCTTTGACTTTCTCGGCCCCGTCCCGAGGATTCGTATGTGGGGACAGCCAAGTGTATCATCACTCGTGCTGTACGGAATGCTCGTTCTATACGAATGAAGAGTTCTTCTCTACGGAGTCCTACCGAGTATAGAAGAAGCCAATGCCTTGATGTTCCATTGAGGAGGAGTCGGTAGGGTGACAGTGTAGGAGGAAGAGGGAGAGTACGGAGTATAGGGAGTGACAGTGTGGGGAGTTGTCAGTTTAGGGAGTGTCAGTTTAGGGGGAGTGACAGTGTAGAGAGTGTCACTGTAGAGAGTGTCACTGTAGAGAGTGTCACTGTAGAGAGTGTCCCTGTAGGCAGTAGGCAGTATGCAGTAAGCAGTAGGTACCCTACTCTCACTGTACTCGAGTTGGAAGACAGTACCGACTCTAGCGTTCTGCAGCAGCCAAGGTACAGTACACTGTTACTGTCCACTCCACTGTCCTGTACAGTCTGTACCACTGAATGCACTGGCCGACCGACCATTCCTCGCCATCCCATCCCCCTCCCCACCCTGTCTGAGCTCGTGGCTCCAGGTCGCTCGTAAACCGTCAGCCTGCACTTGTGGACCTGCTCCTTCTCCTGCACCCTCCTGCACCACCCTCCTGCACCCACCTGCACCTGCCTCCTGCTCCTGCTACTGCCGGAGTCTGAGTTAGCGGGCTCGTCGTAAAAACGGGGCATGGCGAGGCATGGCACTGGCACTGGCACTGGCACTACTGGCACTGGCACTCGACCTCGAGCTTCGATTGTCTAAGAATAACTAAGAATAACCCCCGACCTTCCCTTCCCCCCCCCCCTACCCCAGTCGGCCAGTCGATCCACTCCGCTCCACTCCCCGACCTGGCCGACCTGGCACTTGCGAAGCAGCAAAGTATAAGTTTCCTACACCCTGCAGTAGGTCGCCTGCTTTGGACCTGACCTACGTATCTTTTTTTTTTTGTCCTTCGATTTTCTTCTTCTCTTCTTCTCTTTTCAAGCTTTCCAGCTTTTTTCCTCTGCCGCTTGCGTTTTCCTTAACTTTATACGTCTTGTTGTCCGTTGCAAATATATAGGCACCTTCCGGAAAAGTGTTTTGTGTTTTGCTCAACCATTCAACAATATCCACCTAGATACGAACTATGTCGGGAAAGATGAGCGACAGGATAGAACCCCCCACCGACACGAAAGTCCGAAAAACCAGAGCGAGTAAGCCAAAAGTAAAGACAGGATGTCAGACGTGCAAGTAAGCGATATCTCTCAGAGCTTCCATCACTCAATTAGGCTGGTTGCAAATGGGTTTTTCCCGAAATGCTAATGTATACCTGAAAACAGGATCAGGAGAGTCAAATGCGATGAGACGAAGCCCAGTTGTCTTCGCTGCGTCAAATTCGGCCACCAATGCGATGGATATGTAAGCAAACACACCACGAAGCCATCTCAAGGAAGTCCAACGGGCGCTTCCAGAATGCTCGTCCCCAAAGGTCCAGGAAGCAGCAGTGGTATCGGCGGAGGAGAAGGAATTGGCATTGGCATTGGACTTGCATGCGCGACGAACCAACACTCGACACCCTCGACCCCAAGTACAAGTCCATACAGCCCGGCAGATACGAACATGTCCTCGCCCACCTTCACTAGCACCAATACGATACATCGGTCATCAATGCCCAAACTCTACCCTGCGCCCATGCGATCGCCTAATTCCATCCCAAGTTATGATAGCAACCACACGGAACCTCCACGACCAAATTACTATCCCAATCAAAATAATACGCGCTCAATTGTTCACGAGACCAAGGATTATGATCAGAGAGCATTCGATAATTTTTGTACGGCTACCCTGCCACCCTCGTCGTCATCCTGTGACATATCTCGACATGCATGGACCAGCACGGTGTCGCGAGCCTGCAACGAATCAGAGGAGATCTTGCGCGCGGTTTTGGTTCTGGGAGGGTTTGAGGTTGATTCTCGCGGAGGGAAACCTGGATTCGGAACCTTGAGCCATTTCAAGTCCTGGCAAGGATACATGAACCCTTCCTCGAAGGATTTCTATTCCAGCAGAGGACCGAGTGTGGGGAGGGAGAGAGAATTGGGTATGGGTGAGAGGAAGATATCGACGGAAGGGGAACGGAATGACTGCTTGCCATCGTGGAGAGAGCAGGAGGAAGAGGAGACGGGCAGTTTGGGACCGGATGTGGTTATTGGTTTGCGGTGTTTGAGGAGTTGGGCGTATGAACAGCAATTGCACTATGGGGTGGAAGGGGGGATTTCGAGAGACAGGCAGCTCATGGGAGATTTGGCAAAGAGCTTGGAACTTAGAGCTGGATTATATGCTTTGCAAGTTTCTTCGGACGCGAGGGAAAGAGAGCATTCACGTGATAGGGAGAGCATGGAAAGAAGCGGTGATGAGATGGAAGTATAAGGAATCTTGTGTTTGGGACTAGGAGTTTTCGGGGTTTGTTCATTCGATTCAGGCGTACATATGTAAGAACTGTATATCTTTTTATTTTGGCGGGGATTTTTTGGAAGTTTTATGCAGATGATACCCAATGAATCAATACGTCGTTTTTTTTTCATGTAACCCCTTGTTCCCTTCCCTCTATCTGCCGTTCTTTCTGTGAGTGCGTGAGCTGCATTGTCTTTTTTCCTTTTTCTTCACTCCTAAATTCCCAATTTAAACTCCAATATTGACAACCAACCAACCAGCCCAACCAACAGGAAAGAGAGAGAGAGCAAAAAAAAAAAACGTTTCCTTACGAATCACACACACACACACTTGGGAATCAAGCCAGCCAAGAAAAAGGACCCCCAAGCCGAAAATGGAGATCCTACTGTTACGAGCCACCCAAAAATAAAAGTAAAGCACGAAACAAGCAAAACCCCAAGAAGATCTCCGACTCCTTTACCTTACCTTACAGTTACGTACGGGACAGACGGGACGTTTTTGGTGGGTGGATTATTCAGCTTGAGGTCTAGGGCTGAGATGAAATAGAGTAGAGTACGGAGAACTGAAAATAGCATTGTTCGTTGGGGGGAGTTGACTCCTTGTTACTGGTATGGAGTACTCATTTACTTACTTACTTACTTACTTACTGCTCTGCTCTGACGTACTTGAATACCGCTATGGAGTCGCTTACTTGCTTGTTTTCTTTCTTTCCCGCTTCGTCTTGATACCGACCGTACGGCATCATATTGGTATGCAGGTATACAGTACCCTCAAAGAAGTAAGATGCGAATGTCGCGTAGGGTCACTGGTATCAAGACGTATGGAGGACGCGTGGAATTCTCTTTATTTTTTTCCTCGTTTAAACGTTTTTCCTGGATTTGAGACTTGTTGTGAGGCGAGGTGAGGTGAGGTGAGATATCCACGTGGTGTCTGTCTCAAGGAAAGAAGGGAGGGAGGGAGGGAATTGGTGTGTGGCGTGGCGTGGGGTGTTGTCGTATATTCGTATATGTTATATGTCTCTCTGTCTGCTAAGTCTAATTAAGAAAGGAAGGAGATCTTGAGGCTTAATCGGTTTTGAGATTTGAGATTTTGCTTGCTCGTGGCCTGTTTCTCTTTTGGGGATGCTTTTGTGGGGAGGCTTTGTACTACGTACAGTACGTGATTATTTTATGCGGCTTTAGGGTGGGATTTTAATTTTCATTTTCCTTTGCTTGGGTTGGGGTTGCTTGTTTGGGTTGTTGGATCCCGCTGGGTTGGGATCCCTGGGGTGGGTGTGGGTAGGTGTACATTTGAGCCTTTGAGGATACTAACTTGTGTAGGTATGCACCGCATCGTATGGACCCTGTTTTTCCGGTGACGGGAACGGCAGGAAGGGTGAGCGAGCGAGCTGCGAGCAGCATGATCGGTGGAAGCGAGGGGAAGGATTGTCGAGTAGATACGCGGATGCTGTCATGAGGCGTAGCACTTTTCATGGGCTTGGGAAATCGGAGATGGGGTTGGTGTTTGGGATGGCTTACCTTTTTGGGTGGATGGTGGGTTTTGACGTAAGGTACTTCTTTGGGTAGATGTGGTCCTGTGGATGCGGGTTTCTTGGTTCTTGGATTGTGGAGTTGGTTGTGAGATTTGTGTACGAAGTACGTAGAACAAGCGAACTGTGGAGACGAAAGGGGGTCAGGTCAGTCAAGTAGGAAGAGTTGACTTTGACTGATTTGGGATTAGTAAAGATAGTGGAAGAACTAATGGTCTGAGTTTTCATTTCATACTGTTTGTTTGTTTGTTTCTGACGATTAGGAGAAATGTGGAGTGTGAAAAAAAAAGCGGCAGTGAATTGATAGCTCTCTTGTTCCGTCGTAACTTGTTTCACGGTTTAAAATTGTCGTAACTATTTCGAGTAATAAAAATAATTAAACTACTATTCTAAAAGTTAAGCATGATTGCTGTCAATGAATCAAATCAAATACTTGAAACTGCTCTAGAAAGAAGGAAAAAATGAGAAGTGTTTCACTGCCAATCCTTCTGCCTGCCTAGAGAGTAAGTAGTCTTGCAGAAGGCTCCTATTGGTAGTTTCTCAAGATTTACCTACACAAGAAGTTGCTTCTTTTTTGTACCATGAAGTACCAGTCAAAGTACAGGACTAGTTAACATGAAGAGAAAGTTCCTTAGAAAGAGTTGAAACAATATAACAATTCGGTCATTATAGAGTTGAAAGGAGTAAGGTAATTGGTGAATTCCATCCAATCAAAACACAACATCCTCCCAACGTTCCCCACTCCCAAGGCTGAACTTCAACCTTCTCAACTCCCATCCCTCCAACATACAACAACCACAACTCAAAAAACATAATGGCAACTTCTAATCCCCCACCAAGCGCAACGTACGTGTCATTGCACTCCGACACGTACCAGCCGCAAAGCTAACATTTCCCCCTAGTGTCTACGCGCGCAACCTCGAGGAGCGCATAAAAGTCGAGCAACTGAAAGAGGCGCTCAGCGAGCTCTTCAGCGAATATGGCGAGATCATTGAAATCGTCGCAAAGACGAACTTGAAAGCTAAAGGGCAGGCTTTCATCGTCTTCGACAGTATAGAAAGTGCGCAAAAGGCGATTGATGAGGTGCAGGGATTTGAGCTGTTTGGGAAGGAGATGCAGTTGGCGTTTGCGAAGACCAGGAGTGATGCTACGGTCAAGAGAATGGGGAATGAGGAGGAGTTTGAGAGTCATAAACGCAGACGGTTAGCAGAGAAGGGTACGGGGTTCTACATTATTTCGAGAAAATGTGACGATGCTAACAATTTTGCCGCTACAGACAAGAAAAAGGCCGCCGAACTTGCAGAATCCCAAAAACTCCTCAAGCGCCCCGGAGTCCCTGGTGCTGCAGCAGATGCTGCTGCGCGACCTATCAAAGCTACTCGTGGCGCTGGTCTCAAATCTTCGAATCCAGCTGGCGCTGCTGTTATTCCCGACGAATACCTACCACCGAATAAGATTCTTTTCGTGCAGAACTTGCCTGATGAGTATGAGGTGGAGGCATTGACTGCTATATTCGGACGCTTTGAGGGCTTCCGAGAAGTTCGTTTGGTTCCTGCAAGAAGAGGTCTTGCTTTCGTCGAGTATGAAAGTGAAACCGGTGCTATTAGTGCTAAGGAAAATACGGCGGGTATGGCGTTGGGAGCTGCTCAACAGATTATCAAGGTCACATACCAAAGACAATAAGTACTGTTTGGGCATGGCTTTGGATTTCTGTGTTAAATATTACTGGCTACCTTCCAGGCATAAGAGAATCTGCCAAAAATGTATTTCAATTGAATACTTTTGAAAATGTGCTCGCTAATACTACATGCTACTTCGTGACATTATGTATTCATGATGTGTCATGCAAAAGTAAAAATGGATCCTCAAATCTCATGACTTCGTTAGAAAATAACATCGTTATCTTCTTCGTCACCAAGTATGTCGCCGCCACCAGCTTTCTCTTCTTCTTCTTCGCCCCTCTTCTCTGCTTCCTCCCGCTTGGCTCTCATCTCGGCATCTTGTGCAGCAGTATCCCTTTGCTTCTTATTTTGAACCTAATTTCAATGTTAAAGAATGCTCATCTATAATCTGATAATGTTATTTTACCTTCTTCAGACGGAAAAACTCCTCTCTATCGAGTTCATCTAATTCAGAATTGATATCTTCAACCAAGTCAGTAGATTGCCGGCGACGAATGGTGGCATAACTCACACTTGATGGTATTTTCTGTTCTTGGGATAATCACATGCTCACTAAACAATCAGTGTTGTTCGGAAGATATATTATTTCGATATACTAACATGGCGTTCACTAAAAAAAAGTCAATACCAAACCAACTGTAAATAACAGCTTAGATTACTTACCTCTTCTGTTTACCACCTTGATAACCTCATCCAAAATGACGAACGCAGTCTGACCAGTCAGTCGAATTCCAAAATATCATTGACTCAATTTTACCTGTAAACTTGCAAGCTCGACCAGAGTTTCAACAGCTCTTGCATACGTCTCCCGGCACCGCTGTACTTGTTGTCCACCCTTTCCGAGACCAGTCAGTCCAAAATCGTTGTTGCCCTCGGTGGTATAGCTTTCAAATGCTGGCAGAAATACACCAGAAACGTTTTCCTGTTTCGTTCGTAAACGAAAACGAGCAGATTTGGCAGACTCCTGGACTTGGTATCCAATATCTCCTCCAACAGCATATGTGACTTCTGCAAGAGAGAATGCCGCAATTTGCATGACTCTTCCCATCTTACGCTTCGCCTCGTCGATTCGCCTCGTAATTTCTGGCCCAGTTTGTGAGAATTATGTTATCAATGTTTGAAAAGCAAGTAAATACCTCGGAAACGTCTGCAAAGAGTTGTTAGCTATGTTTGAAGCTTGGGAAGGAGGGGTTACTTTGTGAGGGCTTCACTCTTTCTCTTTAACAGATCATGGCCAATCTGAGCACCCTTGAGTTTCGACTTCATCAATCCCAGGGACTGACGAGTGGGAAACACCGCCTCTCGATTCTATAGATTGATCAGATGGGCGTATAGCAAAACCAAGCTGCTTGTCTTACTGTAGCACCGGACATATTGGAGGTGTTGCTATGATGGGATCAGGAGGCCGTTACGGAACTTCAATTATCAAAAGTTGCAATATGAGGAGCAGCCAGTCATCAGGTTGCGGGGTGGTCTGTTAGGAAGCTCTATTGACAATCGATGGGTGATAAGAAGCAGGCTGTTTCAGGTAGCTCTCACCCAAGAGGTGCCCACTATGTCGGCCAACAAGCTTGCCGAAGCTCTGTTGGGGCCTTACAGCCTTCTGGCAGGTGTCAGGCACTCAGGCGCTAACAACGGCGCATGATTTCTTCTAAACCTACCCGCGACTACCAACGCGCTGGCTAGACAACACCCCCCTCAATCAATCCATCCATATCGCCGCGGTCTGTTCGCAATATCGCACAGCAGGCAGAGAATGCCTGGTGAGCTTTTGCCCACAATGGCTGCTCCCATTCTTTCCAAGTCGAAGTCGTCGCAGGGAAAGCCGGACCTGTACCTAATAGTAAGCAAAATTTATTGGAATCTACGCAAAGATCGCTAACAAAATCCGCAGTCCGAAGAAGACACAATTTACGAACAGGATATACTTCGAGACCCGGGAACCGTCAAGCCATGGCTGGCATACATCGACTTCAAGCTTCAACATGGCAGTCTGCACGAACAAGCTTACGTTCTCGAAAGAGCTTGCCGGCAGCTTCCCCGATCATACAAATTATGGAAGATAGTAAGAATGGTCTGTCTGAGGAATTACACAATTACTAACTTCTTGCAGTATTTGACGCTTAGGATGAAGCACTTGGGAAAGTTGAATCCTGCCATTTTTGCTTCTGAATATGCCAAAGTCAACTCACTTTTCGAACGAGCATTGATTTTATTGAACAAAATGCCTCGGATATGGGAAATGTATCTTTCGTTCCTTTTGCTTCAGCCAATTGTCACCCTCACGCGACGTACCTTTGACCGAGCTCTCCGAGCATTGCCCATTACCCAACACAACCGAATCTGGGCGCTGTATCGACCATTCGCCAACTCAGCCTCCGGCCAGACTGCCATCTTAATCTGGAAAAGATATATGCAGATTCATCCCGAGGATGCGGAGGACTTTATCGAATTGTTAATAGAGAATGGGCACTATACCGAAGCTGTTAAGAAGTACATGGAAATTTTGAACAACCCGAAATTCCGAAGCAAGAACGGGAAAGGCCACTATCAACTCTGGAGCGAAATGGTGGATCTTTTGGTAGAGCATGCGAAGGAAGTTGAGACGACGGATGAATCTGGCATCGATGTAGATAGAATCATCCGAAGTGGGATCGAAAGGTTTGCAGATCAGAGGGGGAAGCTTTGGTCAGGTCTTGCGACATATTGGATCACCCGAGGGAGCTTTGAGCGGGCCAGAGACATTTTCGAGGAAGGCATTACAACAGTCATGACCGTACGGGACTTCACACTCATTTTTGATTCATACGTAGAGTTTGAGGAGGCCATCACTGGTCAGTTGATGGAGGAGGCCGCAACTAGATCCGAAAAGGGAATTATGGACGAAAATGCCGACTTCGATCTGGATATTCGGATGATGAGATTTGAACAGTTGATGGACCGAAGACCATTTTTAATAAATGATGTTCTGCTTCGACAAAACCCTAACAACGTCTCGGAGTGGAATGTACGAATTGGATTATGGGGTGACAACAAGCAAGAGGTTGTAAAGACGTACACGGATGCAATCGCAGCTGTCCAACCAAAGAAGGCAGTAGGTCGGTTCCATGAACTGTGGGCGAACTATGCCAAATTCTACGAAAAGGGTGGCGATTTGAGAAACGCCAGAGTGATCATGGAAAAGGCTGTGAAGGTTCCATTCAAATCGGTAGCGGAGCTAGCTGACATGTGGCTTGAATGGGCCGAAATGGAGCTCAGAAATGACAACTTTGAAGAGGCTATGAAAATCATGGCAAAGGCAGTCCAAGCTCCAAAACGATCAACGGTTGACTATTTCGATGAAACACTTTCGCCTCAACAGCGCGTACACAAGAGTTGGAAGCTATGGAGTTTCTACGTGGACTTGGTGGAGAGTGTGAGTACACTTGATGAGACGAGAAAGATATACGAAAGGATATTTGAACTTCGGATAGCCACACCACAAACTGTGGTCAACTACGCCAATCTTCTGGAGGAGAATCAGTTCTTTGAGGAGTCCTTCAAGATCTACGAACGGGGTCTTGATCTGTTCAGCTATCCTGTCGCCTTTGAGCTTTGGAATCTATACCTCACCAAGGCCGTGGATCGCAAAATTGGCATTGAACGTCTTCGTGATCTATTTGAGCAATCCGTTGAAGGCTGCCCACCTAAGTTCGCCAAGGTTTTATACCTCATGTACGGTAATTTGGAAGAAGAGCGAGGACTCGCACGCCATGCAATGCGAATTTACGAAAGAGCCACCCGTGCAGTTGCGGACGAGGACCGCGCGGACATGTTCATTTTTTACATCACCAAGTCCGCCTCCAACTTTGGTCTTCCATCCACTCGACCTATTTACGAGCGTGCCATTGCCGCTCTTCCCGATAAGGATGCTCGTGACATGTGTCTCAGGTTCGCTGAAATGGAGGGTCGACTGGGTGAAATTGACCGGGCCAGAGCAATCTATGGTCATGCTTCTCAGTTCTGCGATCCTCGGACGAGCCCTGCCTTCTGGACGAAGTGGGAAAAATTCGAAGTACAGCACGGAAATGAGGATACTTTCAAAGAAATGTTGCGTATCAAGAGAAGTGTACAGGCCCAGTACAACACGGATGTCAACTTCATCGCTAGCCAAGCGCTTGCAAGAGCGAAAGAAGTTGCAGCGGGAGGAGAGAATGGTGAAGAAGAAGACGAAGCGGATGCCATGGCTGCTTTGGAACGTGAGGCCCGCGCTCCTGTTGGTTTTGTTGCAGCAAGCACAGGTCCCCAGAAGGGCAACATCGAAGCTACGGTAGTGGAAGCAAACCCTGACGCAATCGACGTTGATGGATCGGACGAAGAATAAGCAAGGGACTTGTTTGCGCAACTGCCTCGCCATTGTCAGCAAAAAGCATAAGCGGCTCAAATTGCGGAGCCAACACAAAATGAGTGCAAAAAGTTTAAAAACGCAAACATTCAGTAAGATACGATAGTGCAGTGCATAAACTAGGAGTTTTTTGTTTCTTTATTTGGAAACTACTTCGCATATATGGGAACGGGAAAGCCGGGACGGGTGGTTTTTTTTTTCGTTCGAGTCTTCTCTCCCACCAGAAATTATTTTGTGGATGGGCAATCTTGGGATGGCGTTTATGGGTAGTACCCGAGGTACAAAGTCTGGGGGAAGAGACCATTTAGGAAGTTGGTGATAGGTGGATGATTCAATCAAAGACTCTACGCCGGTAATTCAAAGAGCGTACGCCTGGCATGCGTGATTATATTTATTCTGTATAGTGTGTAAATATATGAAAATTTTAGCTCGACTTCTTTCGTCTCATTTAGTCCAACCGCTGGCAATCACACAGATTTACGCCCGAGACAAAGCTGGCGCAGGGAATGAGGGCCAGCACAGAGATTGTGTTAGTACGGCATCTTGTACTGCTGTCGCTCCCGTGAGTAAACAAATGCCTCGACGAGAAAGAAATCACGCAAAAAACGACAGATAAGAAATCTTACGTTGTTAGGGAACATAATTGGTGGTACCGTACTGCTAATGGCGAAGTGCAGCATCGGAAAGGCTATGTGATCTTGATGCTCCTCGTTCTTGGAAAATCTTATGACACAGATTAGAGTGTTTCATTGGTTGTGCCACCACATGATGGACAAATTAGGAAATCATGGGCGTGTCAATCTTTTGGGGTTGCCACGCTGTTAATCGGAACTATGAAGCTAAGTTTCATAAGACCATTCAGAATTTTTGGTTTTCTCCAAGGGATTTGGGGGTTCCTTTCATAGCAGCAGGCTTGCCACGAGGCGAGGCGTCTCACGAGGTGGGTTTAGGCCGTGAAGAGGAGGCGAGCTTGAACCGCGTATGTCAGGGAGTCAAGAAGTGATGGAAACGGGACTTGAAGCTGCGGCAATTTCTACTTGATGCCAAGTGGTGTGGTGAGGCAGCTAAGGTCTCTTGAAGTCCATTTGCTTCAAATGAGCAATGAGCAATGAGCAATGAGCAATGAGCAATGAGCCAGAAGTCTTTCCAGTCTTGCGGAAAGCGATATTCCGCAAACGAACGACGATTACGTCATAGCTTGCATCAAATGCAATGCCTCTCAACAATCACAAGTTTCTGGGAGCACTGCCGCTAGCAATGGCACTAGCACTGGTACTCTATTGTAATCGATCTTTACCCCTCCCTTCGCAGCTGAAAATCTCTTGCCAATATCGATGTCGAGCGCGTTGAGCAACAGATTACCCAACATGCGACCTACATGCGACCAACGCACTGCTGGTAATCCAGACTCGCCAGACTACCCCACCTTGTCCTCCCCCCCTTTTCAAACGAGCGGCCTACTCCCGCTTGATAGAGCCAATCACCAGCACAAGCATTTACTCCCAAATATCCTAGCATGACCACTTACTCACCTTCCTTCTACCTCATTCGTCATTTTCTGGCACATTCTCCCCCTCATAAAAGCTCCCATACTGCTGGCAAACTCTGGGCACCTCTCGCCATCATCAACAAGCTTTTGCACTGCCCCTCATTTGCGCTTTGCGTAGATTGGCAATGATGCTGTCCAAGCCGTGATGCGCAGCCAAGTCTCGCAGCCACCATCAAGCGGAGGAGAACTGTTGTGCGCTTACATCAAACAATAGGAGTATAAGGGGAGTACATGTATCGCTGGTAATCCGATTATTTTTTCTCTCTCAACTGTTTTATATCCTGTTGTACAAAGTTACCTTGTGAAGTCTTCTACGCTCCCAAACATCACACAGATTGCGAATGTGATCGTGCGTGTTCAACAAGCTACGCAATCTTGCAAACACTGGTACACTTGAAGAGAAATTTTCGAGAGCCGATCGTCATCAGACAAAGGCGGCCTTCGTTATCAACTGAGCCACTCTCTTTATTAGGAGCATCAAATTTCGATTTAAAACATTGTCTGCGACTCCCAACGGCCCTCAAAAAAATCAAAACAATTCAAACCGTTTGAATTTCTCTTCGTCTAGCTTCGACACTTGGAAATTACAGAAACTCTTAACATGGCAGCCACTCAAACCCAGCAAAGTCAGTTCTTTCCTCTCCTGGCCATCTCTGCATACGTCCGCATTGTATCTTTTCTTGGCTCTTTCCACATGTACACTCTTGGCTACATCACGATGGGAACACCACGAGCTTTGGTCCTTCTTCCAAGCCTTTCTCGATCAAGGCTCAATATCTCACGATCGATGCTTGCCTCGATCTTGAATTCGTCTTGTACATGCTAACAGGGTCTTCTACTATAGCTATCAACACCAGTCCCTTTACCAACCATGGCACCACCGATCCTTTCGCAAATCAACGACAAGATACCACGACTGGATCGGGATCTCGTAAGGGATCGGATGGGACTAACCCAGCGTTAAGTCCTGTTAGTCCCACAGGAAGGAGATACTCTGGAGAGACAGGTGATGAATGGGGTACGTCCTTCTCTTTCTTATATCCTATTACCCTCTCGATATCTTCTCGTCAACCCCCCC